>CM043019.1:36771814-36948439 GCA_023690525.1 Holotrichia oblita | reverse complement strand
ACCTACAATCAGCTATTATTATAGTAATAGGGGTCGATTTTGACAGCAATGGTGTGTGAAAAAAAGAAAAAATCGTTTGACCCGTTTAGAATCGCGTTGGAACGTTGAAAATTTGGGAATCGATATTGTTCGCACGGGGAATTCGACGGCGACATTTTCCGAGATCGTAGGTGGCGGCGCTTCGCGGTGGCCGATCGTCTTTTGTTTTTTTCAAATGGAAGTGTACCCGAAAAAATCGTTTTTGGTGATGAGGGGGCGAGTAGCTATACGGTCGTATAATTTTTTTCGATTCCACGTCCCCCCATATATACAGGGTGTTGAGGTAAGAAGACGTGCTAGGAAAAAATCGAAATTTTCGGTATCGATATGGGAAGTAATTTCCGATGGGGTGGTGTACTTTGCGAAAAGGAGGCGCCGTACGTTATCGAGATGGCGGCCTTCTCGATCGTTGTTTACTGTTCGTTTGTGTTTTGTTTTCAAAATTCATTTAGCGCTCGTCGAAGAGAATATGATTGGACATGGATATTTTTTAGATATCTTTAATCGTTTGGGAGATGGAAAGGGTTAAAGTGGAAAAGTAACCGGTTTTTGAGGTTTACCGGTAATAGCTCGGAGCGAGGGTATACGTCGCTAGCGAAATATAGCCTAATGGTTAATAAATTTTGTTTGCCGTGGATCGGTAAGGTTGTCGTCGTATCTCTTACCATCCCCTGGCGTCAGGAGGGTCCCCCAATTCACCTACAATCAGCTATTATTATAGTAATAGGGGTCGATTTTGACAGCAATGGTGTGTGAAAAAAAGAAAAAAATCGTTTGACCCGTTTAGAATCGCGTTGGAACGTTGAAAATTTGGGAATCGATATTGTTCGCACGGGGAATTCGACGGCGACATTTTCCGAGATCGTAGGTGGCGGCGCTTCGCGGTGGCCGATCGTCTTTTGTTTTTTTCAAATGGAAGTGTACCCGAAAAAATCGTTTTTGGTGATGAGGGGGCGAGTAGCTATACGGTCGTATAATTTTTTTCGATTCCACGTCCCCCCATATATACAGGGTGTTGAGGTAAGAAGACGTGCTAGGAAAAAATCGAAATTTTCGGTATCGATATGGGAAGTAATTTCCGATGGGGTGGTGTACTTTGCGAAAAGGAGGCGCCGTACGTTATCGAGATGGCGGCCTTCTCGATCGTTGTTTACTGTTCGTTTGTGTTTTGTTTTCAAAATTCATTTAGCGCTCGTCGAAGAGAATATGATTGGACATGGATATTTTTTAGATATCTTTAATCGTTTGGGAGATGGAAAGGGTTAAAGTGGAAAAGTAACCGGTTTTTGAGGTTTACCGGTAATAGCTCGGAGCGAGGGTATACGTCGCTAGCGAAATATAGCCTAATGGTTAATAAATTTTGTTTGCCGTGGATCGGTAAGGTTGTCGTCGTATCTCTTACCATCCCCTGGCGTCAGGAGGGTCCCCCAATTCACCTACAATCAGCTATTATTATAGTAATAGGGGTCGATTTTGACAGCAATGGTGTGTGAAAAAAAGAAAAAATCGTTTGACCCGTTTAGAATCGCGTTGGAACGTTGAAAATTTGGGAATCGATATTGTTCGCACGGGGAATTCGACGGCGACATTTTCCGAGATCGTAGGTGGCGGCGCTTCGCGGTGGCCGATCGTCTTTTGTTTTTTTCAAATGGAAGTGTACCCGAAAAAATCGTTTTTGGTGATGAGGGGGCGAGTAGCTATACGGTCGTATAATTTTTTTTTCGATTCCACGTCCCCCATATATACAGGGTGTTGAGGTAAGAAGACGTGCTAGGAAAAAATCGAAATTTTCGGTATCGATATGGGAAGTAATTTCCGATGGGGTGGTGTACTTTGCGAAAAGGAGGCGCCGTACGTTATCGAGATGGCGGCCTTCTCGATCGTTGTTTACTGTTCGTTTGTGTTTTGTTTTCAAAATTCATTTAGCGCTCGTCGAAGAGAATATGATTGGACATGGATATTTTTTAGATATCTTTAATCGTTTGGGAGATGGAAAGGGTTAAAGTGGAAAAGTAACCGGTTTTTGAGGTTTACCGGTAATAGCTCGGAGCGAGGGTATACGTCGCTAGCGAAATATAGCCTAATGGTTAATAAATTTTGTTTGCCGTGGATCGGTAAGGTTGTCGTCGTATCTCTTACCATCCCCTGGCGTCAGGAGGGTCCCCCAATTCACCTACAATCAGCTATTATTATAGTAATAGGGGTCGATTTTGACAGCAATGGTGTGTGAAAAAAAGAAAAAATCGTTTGACCCGTTTAGAATCGCGTTGGAACGTTGAAAATTTGGGAATCGATATTGTTCGCACGGGGAATTCGACGGCGACATTTTCCGAGATCGTAGGTGGCGGCGCTTCGCGGTGGCCGATCGTCTTTTGTTTTTTTCAAATGGAAGTGTACCCGAAAAAATCGTTTTTGGTGATGAGGGGGCGAGTAGCTATACGGTCGTATAATTTTTTTCGATTCCACGTCCCCCCATATATACAGGGTGTTGAGGTAAGAAGACGTGCTAGGAAAAAATCGAAATTTTCGGTATCGATATGGGAAGTAATTTCCGATGGGGTGGTGTACTTTGCGAAAAGGAGGCGCCGTACGTTATCGAGATGGCGGCCTTCTCGATCGTTGTTTACTGTTCGTTTGTGTTTTGTTTTCAAAATTCATTTAGCGCTCGTCGAAGAGAATATGATTGGACATGGATATTTTTTAGATATCTTTAATCGTTTGGGAGATGGAAAGGGTTAAAGTGGAAAAGTAACCGGTTTTTGAGGTTTACCGGTAATAGCTCGGAGCGAGGGTATACGTCGCTAGCGAAATATAGCCTAATGGTTAATAAATTTTGTTTGCCGTGGATCGGTAAGGTTGTCGTCGTATCTCTTACCATCCCCTGGCGTCAGGAGGGTCCCCCAATTCACCTACAATCAGCTATTATTATAGTAATAGGGGTCGATTTTGACAGCAATGGTGTGTGAAAAAAAGAAAAAATCGTTTGACCCGTTTAGAATCGCGTTGGAACGTTGAAAATTTGGGAATCGATATTGTTCGCACGGGGAATTCGACGGCGACATTTTCCGAGATCGTAGGTGGCGGCGCTTCGCGGTGGCCGATCGTCTTTTGTTTTTTTCAAATGGAAGTGTACCCGAAAAAATCGTTTTTGGTGATGAGGGGGCGAGTAGCTATACGGTCGTATAATTTTTTTCGATTCCACGTCCCCATATATACAGGGTGTTGAGGTAAGAAGACGTGCTAGGAAAAAATCGAAATTTTCGGTATCGATATGGGAAGTAATTTCCGATGGGGTGGTGTACTTTGCGAAAAGGAGGCGCCGTACGTTATCGAGATGGCGGCCTTCTCGATCGTTGTTTACTGTTCGTTTGTGTTTTGTTTTCAAAATTCATTTAGCGCTCGTCGAAGAGAATATGATTGGACATGGATATTTTTTAGATATCTTTAATCGTTTGGGAGATGGAAAGGGTTAAAGTGGAAAAGTAACCGGTTTTTGAGGTTTACCGGTAATAGCTCGGAGCGAGGGTATACGTCGCTAGCGAAATATAGCCTAATGGTTAATAAATTTTGTTTGCCGTGGATCGGTAAGGTTGTCGTCGTATCTCTTACCATCCCCTGGCGTCAGGAGGGTCCCCCAATTCACCTACAATCAGCTATTATTATAGTAATAGGGGTCGATTTTGACAGCAATGGTGTGTGAAAAAAAGAAAAAATCGTTTGACCCGTTTAGAATCGCGTTGGAACGTTGAAAATTTGGGAATCGATATTGTTCGCACGGGGAATTCGACGGCGACATTTTCCGAGATCGTAGGTGGCGGCGCTTCGCGGTGGCCGATCGTCTTTTGTTTTTTTCAAATGGAAGTGTACCCGAAAAAATCGTTTTTGGTGATGAGGGGGCGAGTAGCTATACGGTCGTATAATTTTTTTCGATTCCACGTCCCCCCATATATACAGGGTGTTGAGGTAAGAAGACGTGCTAGGAAAAAATCGAAATTTTCGGTATCGATATGGGAAGTAATTTCCGATGGGGTGGTGTACTTTGCGAAAAGGAGGCGCCGTACGTTATCGAGATGGCGGCCTTCTCGATCGTTGTTTACTGTTCGTTTGTGTTTTGTTTTCAAAATTCATTTAGCGCTCGTCGAAGAGAATATGATTGGACATGGATATTTTTTAGATATCTTTAATCGTTTGGGAGATGGAAAGGGTTAAAGTGGAAAAGTAACCGGTTTTTGAGGTTTACCGGTAATAGCTCGGAGCGAGGGTATACGTCGCTAGCGAAATATAGCCTAATGGTTAATAAATTTTGTTTGCCGTGGATCGGTAAGGTTGTCGTCGTATCTCTTACCATCCCCTGGCGTCAGGAGGGTCCCCCAATTCACCTACAATCAGCTATTATTATAGTAATAGGGGTCGATTTTGACAGCAATGGTGTGTGAAAAAAAGAAAAAATCGTTTGACCCGTTTAGAATCGCGTTGGAACGTTGAAAATTTGGGAATCGATATTGTTCGCACGGGGAATTCGACGGCGACATTTTCCGAGATCGTAGGTGGCGGCGCTTCGCGGTGGCCGATCGTCTTTTGTTTTTTTCAAATGGAAGTGTACCCGAAAAAATCGTTTTTGGTGATGAGGGGGCGAGTAGCTATACGGTCGTATAATTTTTTTCGATTCCACGTCCCCCATATATACAGGGTGTTGAGGTAAGAAGACGTGCTAGGAAAAAATCGAAATTTTCGGTATCGATATGGGAAGTAATTTCCGATGGGGTGGTGTACTTTGCGAAAAGGAGGCGCCGTACGTTATCGAGATGGCGGCCTTCTCGATCGTTGTTTACTGTTCGTTTGTGTTTTGTTTTCAAAATTCATTTAGCGCTCGTCGAAGAGAATATGATTGGACATGGATATTTTTTAGATATCTTTAATCGTTTGGGAGATGGAAAGGGTTAAAGTGGAAAAGTAACCGGTTTTTGAGGTTTACCGGTAATAGCTCGGAGCGAGGGTATACGTCGCTAGCGAAATATAGCCTAATGGTTAATAAATTTTGTTTGCCGTGGATCGGTAAGGTTGTCGTCGTATCTCTTACCATCCCCTGGCGTCAGGAGGGTCCCCCAATTCACCTACAATCAGCTATTATTATAGTAATAGGGGTCGATTTTGACAGCAATGGTGTGTGAAAAAAAGAAAAAATCGTTTGACCCGTTTAGAATCGCGTTGGAACGTTGAAAATTTGGGAATCGATATTGTTCGCACGGGGAATTCGACGGCGACATTTTCCGAGATCGTAGGTGGCGGCGCTTCGCGGTGGCCGATCGTCTTTTGTTTTTTTCAAATGGAAGTGTACCCGAAAAAATCGTTTTTGGTGATGAGGGGCGAGTAGCTATACGGTCGTATAATTTTTTTCGATTCCACGTCCCCCCATATATACAGGGTGTTGAGGTAAGAAGACGTGCTAGGAAAAAATCGAAATTTTCGGTATCGATATGGGAAGTAATTTCCGATGGGGTGGTGTACTTTGCGAAAAGGAGGCGCCGTACGTTATCGAGATGGCGGCCTTCTCGATCGTTGTTTACTGTTCGTTTGTGTTTTGTTTTCAAAATTCATTTAGCGCTCGTCGAAGAGAATATGATTGGACATGGATATTTTTTAGATATCTTTAATCGTTTGGGAGATGGAAAGGGTTAAAGTGGAAAAGTAACCGGTTTTTGAGGTTTACCGGTAATAGCTCGGAGCGAGGGTATACGTCGCTAGCGAAATATAGCCTAATGGTTAATAAATTTTGTTTGCCGTGGATCGGTAAGGTTGTCGTCGTATCTCTTACCATCCCCTGGCGTCAGGAGGGTCCCCCAATTCACCTACAATCAGCTATTATTATAGTAATAGGGGTCGATTTTGACAGCAATGGTGTGTGAAAAAAAGAAAAAATCGTTTGACCCGTTTAGAATCGCGTTGGAACGTTGAAAATTTGGGAATCGATATTGTTCGCACGGGGAATTCGACGGCGACATTTTCCGAGATCGTAGGTGGCGGCGCTTCGCGGTGGCCGATCGTCTTTGTTTTTTTCAAATGGAAGTGTACCCGAAAAAATCGTTTTTGGTGATGAGGGGGCGAGTAGCTATACGGTCGTATAATTTTTTTTTCGATTCCACGTCCCCCCATATATACAGGGTGTTGAGGTAAGAAGACGTGCTAGGAAAAAATCGAAATTTTCGGTATCGATATGGGAAGTAATTTCCGATGGGGTGGTGTACTTTGCGAAAAGGAGGCGCCGTACGTTATCGAGATGGCGGCCTTCTCGATCGTTGTTTACTGTTCGTTTGTGTTTTGTTTTCAAAATTCATTTAGCGCTCGTCGAAGAGAATATGATTGGACATGGATATTTTTTAGATATCTTTAATCGTTTGGGAGATGGAAAGGGTTAAAGTGGAAAAGTAACCGGTTTTTGAGGTTTACCGGTAATAGCTCGGAGCGAGGGTATACGTCGCTAGCGAAATATAGCCTAATGGTTAATAAATTTTGTTTGCCGTGGATCGGTAAGGTTGTCGTCGTATCTCTTACCATCCCCTGGCGTCAGGAGGGTCCCCCAATTCACCTACAATCAGCTATTATTATAGTAATAGGGGTCGATTTTGACAGCAATGGTGTGTGAAAAAAAGAAAAAATCGTTTGACCCGTTTAGAATCGCGTTGGAACGTTGAAAATTTGGGAATCGATATTGTTCGCACGGGGAATTCGACGGCGACATTTTCCGAGATCGTAGGTGGCGGCGCTTCGCGGTGGCCGATCGTCTTTTGTTTTTTTCAAATGGAAGTGTACCCGAAAAAATCGTTTTTGGTGATGAGGGGGCGAGTAGCTATACGGTCGTATAATTTTTTTTTCGATTCCACGTCCCCCATATATACAGGGTGTTGAGGTAAGAAGACGTGCTAGGAAAAAATCGAAATTTTCGGTATCGATATGGGAAGTAATTTCCGATGGGGTGGTGTACTTTGCGAAAAGGAGGCGCCGTACGTTATCGAGATGGCGGCCTTCTCGATCGTTGTTTACTGTTCGTTTGTGTTTTGTTTTCAAAATTCATTTAGCGCTCGTCGAAGAGAATATGATTGGACATGGATATTTTTTAGATATCTTTAATCGTTTGGGAGATGGAAAGGGTTAAAGTGGAAAAGTAACCGGTTTTTGAGGTTTACCGGTAATAGCTCGGAGCGAGGGTATACGTCGCTAGCGAAATATAGCCTAATGGTTAATAAATTTTGTTTGCCGTGGATCGGTAAGGTTGTCGTCGTATCTCTTACCATCCCCTGGCGTCAGGAGGGTCCCCCAATTCACCTACAATCAGCTATTATTATAGTAATAGGGGTCGATTTTGACAGCAATGGTGTGTGAAAAAAAGAAAAAATCGTTTGACCCGTTTAGAATCGCGTTGGAACGTTGAAAATTTGGGAATCGATATTGTTCGCACGGGGAATTCGACGGCGACATTTTCCGAGATCGTAGGTGGCGGCGCTTCGCGGTGGCCGATCGTCTTTTGTTTTTTTCAAATGGAAGTGTACCCGAAAAAATCGTTTTTGGTGATGAGGGGGCGAGTAGCTATACGGTCGTATAATTTTTTTTTCGATTCCACGTCCCCCATATATACAGGGTGTTGAGGTAAGAAGACGTGCTAGGAAAAAATCGAAATTTTCGGTATCGATATGGGAAGTAATTTCCGATGGGGTGGTGTACTTTGCGAAAAGGAGGCGCCGTACGTTATCGAGATGGCGGCCTTCTCGATCGTTGTTTACTGTTCGTTTGTGTTTTGTTTTCAAAATTCATTTAGCGCTCGTCGAAGAGAATATGATTGGACATGGATATTTTTTAGATATCTTTAATCGTTTGGGAGATGGAAAGGGTTAAAGTGGAAAAGTAACCGGTTTTTGAGGTTTACCGGTAATAGCTCGGAGCGAGGGTATACGTCGCTAGCGAAATATAGCCTAATGGTTAATAAATTTTGTTTGCCGTGGATCGGTAAGGTTGTCGTCGTATCTCTTACCATCCCCTGGCGTCAGGAGGGTCCCCCAATTCACCTACAATCAGCTATTATTATAGTAATAGGGGTCGATTTTGACAGCAATGGTGTGTGAAAAAAAGAAAAAATCGTTTGACCCGTTTAGAATCGCGTTGGAACGTTGAAAATTTGGGAATCGATATTGTTCGCACGGGGAATTCGACGGCGACATTTTCCGAGATCGTAGGTGGCGGCGCTTCGCGGTGGCCGATCGTCTTTTGTTTTTTTCAAATGGAAGTGTACCCGAAAAAATCGTTTTTGGTGATGAGGGGGCGAGTAGCTATACGGTCGTATAATTTTTTTTTCGATTCCACGTCCCCCCATATATACAGGGTGTTGAGGTAAGAAGACGTGCTAGGAAAAAATCGAAATTTTCGGTATCGATATGGGAAGTAATTTCCGATGGGGTGGTGTACTTTGCGAAAAGGAGGCGCCGTACGTTATCGAGATGGCGGCCTTCTCGATCGTTGTTTACTGTTCGTTTGTGTTTTGTTTTCAAAATTCATTTAGCGCTCGTCGAAGAGAATATGATTGGACATGGATATTTTTTAGATATCTTTAATCGTTTGGGAGATGGAAAGGGTTAAAGTGGAAAAGTAACCGGTTTTTGAGGTTTACCGGTAATAGCTCGGAGCGAGGGTATACGTCGCTAGCGAAATATAGCCTAATGGTTAATAAATTTTGTTTGCCGTGGATCGGTAAGGTTGTCGTCGTATCTCTTACCATCCCCTGGCGTCAGGAGGGTCCCCCAATTCACCTACAATCAGCTATTATTATAGTAATAGGGGTCGATTTTGACAGCAATGGTGTGTGAAAAAAAGAAAAAATCGTTTGACCCGTTTAGAATCGCGTTGGAACGTTGAAAATTTGGGAATCGATATTGTTCGCACGGGGAATTCGACGGCGACATTTTCCGAGATCGTAGGTGGCGGCGCTTCGCGGTGGCCGATCGTCTTTTGTTTTTTTCAAATGGAAGTGTACCCGAAAAAATCGTTTTTGGTGATGAGGGGGCGAGTAGCTATACGGTCGTATAATTTTTTTTCGATTCCACGTCCCCCATATATACAGGGTGTTGAGGTAAGAAGACGTGCTAGGAAAAAATCGAAATTTTCGGTATCGATATGGGAAGTAATTTCCGATGGGGTGGTGTACTTTGCGAAAAGGAGGCGCCGTACGTTATCGAGATGGCGGCCTTCTCGATCGTTGTTTACTGTTCGTTTGTGTTTTGTTTTCAAAATTCATTTAGCGCTCGTCGAAGAGAATATGATTGGACATGGATATTTTTTAGATATCTTTAATCGTTTGGGAGATGGAAAGGGTTAAAGTGGAAAAGTAACCGGTTTTTGAGGTTTACCGGTAATAGCTCGGAGCGAGGGTATACGTCGCTAGCGAAATATAGCCTAATGGTTAATAAATTTTGTTTGCCGTGGATCGGTAAGGTTGTCGTCGTATCTCTTACCATCCCCTGGCGTCAGGAGGGTCCCCCAATTCACCTACAATCAGCTATTATTATAGTAATAGGGGTCGATTTTGACAGCAATGGTGTGTGAAAAAAAGAAAAAATCGTTTGACCCGTTTAGAATCGCGTTGGAACGTTGAAAATTTGGGAATCGATATTGTTCGCACGGGGAATTCGACGGCGACATTTTCCGAGATCGTAGGTGGCGGCGCTTCGCGGTGGCCGATCGTCTTTTGTTTTTTTCAAATGGAAGTGTACCCGAAAAAATCGTTTTTGGTGATGAGGGGGCGAGTAGCTATACGGTCGTATAATTTTTTTTCGATTCCACGTCCCCCCATATATACAGGGTGTTGAGGTAAGAAGACGTGCTAGGAAAAAATCGAAATTTTCGGTATCGATATGGGAAGTAATTTCCGATGGGGTGGTGTACTTTGCGAAAAGGAGGCGCCGTACGTTATCGAGATGGCGGCCTTCTCGATCGTTGTTTACTGTTCGTTTGTGTTTTGTTTTCAAAATTCATTTAGCGCTCGTCGAAGAGAATATGATTGGACATGGATATTTTTTAGATATCTTTAATCGTTTGGGAGATGGAAAGGGTTAAAGTGGAAAAGTAACCGGTTTTTGAGGTTTACCGGTAATAGCTCGGAGCGAGGGTATACGTCGCTAGCGAAATATAGCCTAATGGTTAATAAATTTTGTTTGCCGTGGATCGGTAAGGTTGTCGTCGTATCTCTTACCATCCCCTGGCGTCAGGAGGGTCCCCCAATTCACCTACAATCAGCTACGAACTTCGGAGCTAATTAGTCGTCATGATAAAAGAAAACTTCATATGAACATATGACCTAAAGACCTTAACTTTTTGAGAACGGACCCGTGATAAAGTTTTCGATTGGGACCAGGGTTATTAGTCGTCATGGTCGTCGCGCGTATGAAAATGGGCCGCCATCTTGTTTGAGATACAAGGTGATAAAGTAGAAATAAGACTTTTTTTTTGGATTCGTGGACGAGACGCCCGGAAATCGGACTCGTGTATTTTTCGATAAAATTAATTTTGAACGATAATGACCTACAGGGTGTTGCGTTTTGAAGGCGGTCTCGTAGGGTGATAAAGTTTTCAAAATTCTGCGTGCGGATTAATTCCGGTAATCGGATTTTAATGAAACGTGGTATTCGTGTAGTATGATTATCGCGAGGCATTATTGAGTGTTCCCCATTTTTTTTTAATTCCACCAGTGGTTTTCGTACGGAATTTCAGCTACCTACTTTGACAGACGTTTAGGACACGTTCATATATAAGTTTATATAAGTTTTCCTTTTTAAAATACATCATAAATCGCCCTTTGTTTGTTTCCCCTGTACATTGGAGAACGGAGAAAAAAAAATTCCCCTAAAGAATCGTGGAGAAGAAATAAAAAGTAACTTTTAAGACTTTTTGGCTCTTTCGAAAATATGTAGATATATACTTAGTATAATCTCGATAATACACTGACATACAGATAATTAAACTATTCTTACTTGTTTCATATTTTTAAATTACTTTTAGACATAGAGAGATGTTTGTAATGATTACTACTTGTGTTATTTATTGAACCACAAAATAGAAACGATTTTTAGTATAAATAATAACGTTTTTCCAATCGGACTATTGTAAAAATTGGAAATTCTTTAACGCATTTAATGATTCCTCGTGTTTTTTTAATTATTATTTCTTGTGTTTCGTCGCCGTTGAAATGAAGACTTCTTTATTTTATATATTATTCTTTTCAATCATTAATAAAAAAAAAAACAAAAAACGAAAGAAAAAAGCCATAGTACCCCTCGTCGAGATTTGAACGCCGTACCTCTACCGCCGTGGGCCAGCGTCCGTTAATTCGTGCGCCACGGAAGCTCGTAAATTCTCAAATCGTATGGCGATATAGAAATGTACCTATCTGTTTTGACGTATTTTGGGGATGTTTTGCAAAAAATAACCGGTTTAGAAAGGCGTTGAAGTTTGAAATTTTGGAAATCGTCATTATAAATACGGCCGGTTCGGCGGTCGCGTCTGGGAAAGCGTCGTCTTATTGGGCGTCGGCGCCCCGACGCTGTATTTTTTAGTTTTAATCGGCTTTTTTCCCCAAAATAACCAAGTACTCGTCGAGGAGAATATGTTCGGACATGAATAGTTTTGGCGTAGCGTTAACCGTTCGGGAGATATAAGCGCTCAAAGTCCGGTCAAACGCGAATTTTTAATTCGTATGCTAATCTTACAGGATTCGGACGTTGGCCTGCGGCGAAATCTAATAATTTTTATAGAAAAATCCTTTCCCCGTCGATCGGCACCCTTTTCGAGTTTAGTCCTTCCGTAAGGTCGCAGGAGGGATGCCCATTTACCCCTGCGACAGCTATTATTATAGTAAAAGAGCGGAATATGGCCGACTTTGATTGAATAAAACCCGCTATACAGGCACTTTCCAAAATGAATGTCCATATTTCAGGGAAAATTTTTTTTTGTTTTTTTTGCTGGACGTAGCGGGATCGTATATTAGTCGTCATGATAAAAGAAAACTTCATATGAACATATGACCTAAAGGTCTTAGCTTTTGAGATACAGGGTGATAAAGTTTTCGAAAATAAATACTTTTTTTTTTTTGCTGAGGTAGCGGGACCGTATACTACTCGTCATGTTAAAGAAAACTTCATATGAACATATGACCTAAAGGTCTTAACTTTTGAGATACAGGGTGATAAAGTTTTCGAAAATAAATAGTTTTTTATTAATTCCTGTAATACCACTTTAGATATTTTAATGAAACGTGGTATACGTGTAGTATGTATCAAGAGGCATTATTGAGTGTTCCCCATTTTTTTAATTCCACCAGTGGCGTTCGTACGGAATTTCAGCTACCTACTTTGACAGACGTTTAGGTCACACGTTCATATATAAGTTTATATAAGTTTCCTTTTTAAAATACATCATAAAATCGTTCCTAAAATATTGACATTCAATTTTACATTGGAGAACGGAGAAAAAAAAAATTGACCCCCTTAAAGGCGCGCTGGAGAGAAATAAAAAAAGAATGTATACACATAAGACTTTTTGGCTCTTTCGAAAATATGTAGATATATACTTAGTATAATCTCGATAATACACTGACATACAGATAATTAAACTATTCTTACTTGTTTCATATTTTTAAATTACTTTTAGACATAGAGAGATGTTTGTAATGATTACTACTTGTGTTATTTATTGAACCACAAAATAAGAAACGATTTTTAGTATAAATAATAACGTTTTTCCAATCGGACTATTGTAAAAATTGGAAATTCTTTAACGCATTTAATGATTCCTCGTGTTTTTTAATTATTATTTCTTGTGTTTCGTCGCCGTTGAAATGAAGACTTCTTTATTTTATATATTATTCTTTTCAATCATTAATAAAAAAAAAAAACAAAAAACGAAAGAAAAAAGCCATAGTACCCCTCGTCGAGATTTGAACGCCGTACCTCTACCGCCGTGGGCCAGCGTCCGTTCCTCTACGCCACGGAAGCTCGTAAATTCTCAAATCGTATGGCGATATAGAAATGTGTAATATCTGTTTTGACGTATTTTGGGGATGTTTTGCAAAAAATAACCGGTTTAGAAAGGCGTTGGAAGTTTGAAATTTTGGAAATCGTCATTATAAATACGGCCGGTTCGGCGGTCCCGTCTGGGAAAGCGTCGTCTTATTGGGCGTCGGCGCCCCGACGCTGTATTTTTTAGTTTTAATCGGAAAAAAAATTTTCCCCAAAATAACCAAGTACTCGTCGAGGAGAATATGTTCGGACATGAATAGTTTTGGCGTAGCGTTAACCGTTCGGGAGATATAAGCGCTCAAAGTTCGGTCAAACGCGAATTTTTAATTCGTATGCTAATCTTACAGGATTCGGACGTTGGCCTGCGGCGAAATCTAATAATTTTTATAGAAAAATCCTTTCCCCGTCGATCGGCACCCCCTTTTCGAGTTTAGTCCTTCCGTAAGGTCGCAGGAGGGATGCCCATTTACCCCTGCGACAGCTATTATTATAGTAAAGAGCGGAATATGGCCGACTTTGATTGAATAAAACCCGCTATACAGGCACTTTCCAAAATGAATGTCCATATTTCAGGGAAAGATTTTTTGTTTTTTTTTGCTGGACGTAGCGGGATCGTATATTAGTCGTCATGATAAAGAAAACTTCATATGAACATATGACCTAAAGGTCTTAGCTTTTGAGATACAGGGTGATAAAGTTTTCGAAAATAAATAGTTTTTTTTTTTGCTGAGGTAGCGGGACCGTATACTACTCGTCATGTTAAAAGAAAACTTCATATGAACATATGACCTAAAGGTCTTAACTTTTGAGATACAGGGTGATAAAGTTTTCGAAAATAAATAGTTTTTTATTAATTCCTGTAATACCACTTTAGATATTTTAATGAAACGTGGTATACGTGTAGTATGTATCAAGAGGCATTATTGAGTGTTCCCCATTTTTTTTAATTCCACCAGTGGCGTTCGTACGGAATTTCAGCTACCTACTTTGACAGACGTTTAGGTCACACGTTCATATATAAGTTTATATAAGTTTCCTTTTTAAAATACATCATAAAATCGTTCCCTAAAATATTGACATTCAATTTCCCCTGTACATTGGAGAACGGAGAAAAAAAAATTGACCCCCTTAAAGGCGCGCTGGAGAGAAATAAAAAAAGAATGTATACACATAAGACTTTTTGGCTCTTTCGAAAATATGTAGATATATACTTAGTATAATCTCGATAATACACTGACATACAGATAATTAAACTATTCTTACTTGTTTCATATTTTTAAATTACTTTTAGACATAGAGAGATGTTTGTAATGATTACTACTTGTGTTATTTATTGAACCACAAAATAAGAAACGATTTTTAGTATAAATAATAACGTTTTTCCAATCGGACTATTGTAAAAAATTGGAAATTCTTTAACGCATTTAATGATTCCTCGTGTTTTTTTAATTATTATTTCTTGTGTTTCGTCGCCGTTGAAATGAAGACTTCTTTATTTTATATATTATTCTTTTCAATCATTAATAAAAAAAAAAACAAAAAACGAAAGAAAAAAAAGCCATAGTACCCCTCGTCGAGATTTGAACGCCGTACCTCTACCGCCGTGGGCCAGCGTCCGTTCCTCTACGCCACGGAAGCTCGTAAATTCTCAAATCGTATGGCGATATAGAAATGTGTAATATCTGTTTTGACGTATTTTGGGGATGTTTTGCAAAAAATAACCGGTTTAGAAAGGCGTTGGAAGTTTGAAATTTTGGAAATCGTCATTATAAATACGGCCGGTTCGGCGGTCCCGTCTGGGAAAGCGTCGTCTTATTGGGCGTCGGCGCCCCGACGCTGTATTTTTTAGTTTTAATCGGAAAAAAATTTTTTCCCCAAAATAACCAAGTACTCGTCGAGGAGAATATGTTCGGACATGAATAGTTTTGGCGTAGCGTTAACCGTTCGGGAGATATAAGCGCTCAAAGTTCGGTCAAACGCGAATTTTTAATTCGTATGCTAATCTTACAGGATTCGGACGTTGGCCTGCGGCGAAATCTAATAATTTTTATAGAAAAATCCTTTCCCCGTCGATCGGCACCCCCTTTTCGAGTTTAGTCCTTCCGTAAGGTCGCAGGAGGGATGCCCATTTACCCCTGCGACAGCTATTATTATAGTAAAGAGCGGAATATGGCCGACTTTGATTGAATAAAACCCGCTATACAGGCACTTTCCAAAATGAATGTCCATATTTCAGGGAACAATTTTTTTTGTTTTTTTTGCTGGACGTAGCGGGATCGTATATTAGTCGTCATGATAAAAAGAAAACTTCATATGAACATATGACCTAAAGGTCTTAGCTTTTGAGATACAGGGTGATAAAGTTTTCGAAAATAAATAGTTTTTTTTTTTTGCTGAGGTAGCGGGACCGTATACTACTCGTCATGTTAAAGAGAAAACTTCATATGAACATATGACCTAAAGGTCTTAACTTTTGAGATACAGGGTGATAAAGTTTTCGAAAATAAATAGTTTTTTATTAATTCCTGTAATACCACTTTAGATATTTTAATGAAACGTGGTATACGTGTAGTATGTATCAAGAGGCATTATTGAGTGTTCCCCATTTTTTTTTAATTCCACCAGTGGCGTTCGTACGGAATTTCAGCTACCTACTTTGACAGACGTTTAGGTCACACGTTCATATATAAGTTTATATAAGTTTCCTTTTTAAAATACATCATAAAATCGTTCCCTAAAATATTGACATTCAATTTCCCTGTACATTGGAGAACGGAGAAAAAAAAAATTGACCCCCTTAAAGGCGCGCTGGAGAGAAATAAAAAAAGAATGTATACACATAAGACTTTTTGGCTCTTTCGAAAATATGTAGATATATACTTAGTATAATCTCGATAATACACTGACATACAGATAATTAAACTATTCTTACTTGTTTCATATTTTTAAATTACTTTTAGACATAGAGAGATGTTTGTAATGATTACTACTTGTGTTATTTATTGAACCACAAAATAAGAAACGATTTTTAGTATAAATAATAACGTTTTTCCAATCGGACTATTGTAAAAAATTGGAAATTCTTTAACGCATTTAATGATTCCTCGTGTTTTTTAATTATTATTTCTTGTGTTTCGTCGCCGTTGAAATGAAGACTTCTTTATTTTATATATTATTCTTTTCAATCATTAATAAAAAAAAAAACAAAAAACGAAAGAAAAAAGCCATAGTACCCCTCGTCGAGATTTGAACGCCGTACCTCTACCGCCGTGGGCCAGCGTCCGTTCCTCTACGCCACGGAAGCTCGTAAATTCTCAAATCGTATGGCGATATAGAAATGTGTAGTATTTGTTTTGACGTATTTTGGGGATGTTTTGCAAAAAATAACCGGTTTAGAAAGGCGTTGGAAGTTTGAAATTTTGGAAATCGTCATTATAAATACGGCCGGTTCGGCGATCCCGTTTGGGAAAGCGTCGTCTTATTGGGCGTCGGCGCCCCGACGCTGTATTTTTTAGTTTTAATCGGAAAAAAATTTTTCCCCAAAATAACCAAGTACTCGTCGAGGAGAATATGTTCGGACATGAATAGTTTTGGCGTAGCGTTAACCGTTCGGGAGATATAAGCGCTCAAAGTTCGGTCAAACGCGAATTTTTAATTCGTATGCTAATCTTACAGGATTCGGACGTTGGCCTGCGGCGAAATCTAATAATTTTTATAGAAAAAATCCTTTCCCCGTCGATCGGCACCCCCTTTTCGAGTTTAGTCCTTCCGTAAGGTCGCAGGAGGGACGCCCATTTACCCCTGCGACAGCTATTATTATAGTAAAGAGCGGAATATGGCCGACTTTGATTGAATAAAACCCGCTATACAGGCACTTTCCAAAATGAATGTCCATATTTCAGGGAACAATTTTTTTTTTTTTTTTTGCTGGACCAGCGGGATCGTATCTTAGTCGTCCCGACAAAATATGAACATATGACCCAAAGGTCTTAGCTTTTGAGATACAGGGTGATAAAAGTTTTCGAAAATAAATAGTTATACTGAAGCGGGAGCACTCGTCATGTTAAAAGAAAACTTCATATGAACATATGACCTAAAGGTCTTAACTTTTGAGATACAGGGTGATAAAGTTTTCGAAAATAAATAGTTTTTTATTAATTCCTGTAATACCACTTTAGATATTTTAATGAAACGTGGTATACGTGTAGTATGTATCAAGAGGCATTATTGAGTGTTCCCCATTTTTTTTTAATTCCACCAGTGGCGTTGAATTACGGAATTTCAGCTACCTACTTTGACAGACGTTTAGGTCACACGTTCATATATAAGTTTATATAAGTTTCCTTTATAAAATACATCATAAAATCGTTCCCTAAAATATTAAAATTTCCCCTGTAATTGGAGAACGGAGAAAAAAAAATTAATAAAGGCGCGCTGGATAGAAATAAAAAAAGAATGTAAAAAGACTTTTGGCTCTTTCGAAAATATGTAGATATATACTTAGTATAATCTCGATAATACACTGACATACTGATAATTAAACTATTCTTACTTGTTTCATATTTTTAAATTACTTTTAGACATAGAGAGATGTTTGTAATGATTACTACTTGTGTTATTTATTGAACCACAAAATAAACGATTTTTAGTATAAATAATAACGTTTTTCCAATCGGACTATTGTAAAAAATTGGAAATTCTTTAACGCATTTAATGATTCCTCGTGTTTTTTTAATTATTATTTCTTGTGTTTCGTCGCCGTTAAATGAAGACTTCTTTATTTTATATATTATTCTTTTCAATCATTAATAAAAAAAAAAACAAAAAACGAAAGAAAAAAGCCATAGTACCCCTCGTCGAGATTTGAACGCCGTACCTCTACCGCCGTGGGCCAGCGTCCGTTCCTCTACGCCACGGAAGCTCGTAAATTCTCAAATCGTATGGCGATATAGAAATGTGTAGTATTTGTTTTGACGTATTTTGGGGATGTTTTGCAAAAAATAACCGGTTTAGAAAGGCGTTGGAAGTTTGAAATTTTGGAAATCGTCGTTGTAAATACGGCCGGTTCGGCGATCGCGTTTGGGAAAGCGTCGTCTTATTGGGCGTCGGCGCCCCGACGCTGTATTTTTAGTTTTAATCGGAAAAAAAAAATTTCCCCAAAATAACCAAGTACTCGTCGAGGAGAATATCTTCGGACATGGATAGTTTTGGCGTAGCGTTAACCGTTCGGGAGATATAAGCGCTCAAAGTCCGCTCTAACGCGAATTTTTAATTCGAATGCTAATCTTACAGGATTCGGACGTTGGCCTGCGGCGAAATCTAATAATTTTTATAGAAAAATCCTTTCCCCGTCGATCGGCACCCCCCTTTTCGAGTTTAGTCCTTCCGTAAGGTCGCAGGAGGGACGCCCATTTACCCCTGCGACAGCTATTATTATAGTAAATTTAATGAAACGTGGTATACGTGTAGTATGTATCAAGAGGCATTATTGAGTGTTCCCCATTTTTTTTTAATTCCACCAGTGGCGTTCGTACTCGTCAATTTCAGCTACCTACTTTGACATAGACGTTTAGGTCTTAACGTTGAGATATATAAAGTTTCGAAAATATAAGTTTTTTTTAAAATACATTAGATATTTTAATGAAAATCGTTGTATCAAAATTATTGAGTGTTCCCCATTCAATTTCCCAGTGGCGTTCGTACGGAATTGGAGAACTTTGACAGACGTTTAGGTCACACGTTCAAATAAGTTTATATAACCCCCTTAAATACATCATAAAATCGTTCCTAAAAATGACATTCAATTTCCCCTGAATGTATACAAATAAGACTTTTTTGGCTCTTTCGAAAATATGTAGATATATACTTAGTATAATCTCGATAATACACTGACATACTGATAATTAAACTATTCTTACTTGTTTCATATTTTTAAATTACTTTTAGACATGGAGAGATGTTTGTAATGATTACTACTTGTGTTATTTATTGAACCACAAAATAAGAAACGATTTTTAGTATAAATAATAACGTTTTTCCAATCGGACTATTGTAAAAAATTGGAAATTCTTTAACGCATTTAATGATTCCTCGTGTTTTTTTAATTATTATTTCTTGTGTTTCGTCGCCGTTGAAATGAAGACTTCTTTATTTTATATATTATTCTTTTCAATCATTAATAAAAAAAAAAAACAAAAAACGAAAGAAAAAAGCCATAGTACCCCTCGTCGAGATTTGAACGCCGTACCTCTACCGCCGTGGGCCAGCGTCCGTTCTCTACGCCACGGAAGCTCGTAAATTCTCAAATCGTATGGCGATATAGAAATCTAGTAGTATTTGTTTTGACGTATTTTGGGATGTTTTGCAAAAAATAACCGGTTTAGAAAGGCGTTGGAAGTTTGAAATTTTGGAAATCGTCGTTGTAAATACGGCCGGTTCGGCGATCGCGTTTGGGAAAGCGTCGTCTTATTGGGCGTCGGCGCCCCGACGCTGTATTTTTTAGTTTTAATCGGAAAAAAAATTTCCCCAAAATAACCAAGTACTCGTCGAGGAGAATATCTTCGGACATGGATAGTTTTGGCGTAGCGTTAACCGTTCGGGAGATATAAGCGCTCAAAGTCCGCTCTAACGCGAATTTTTAATTCGAATGCTAATCTTACAGGATTCGGACGTTGGCCTGCGGCGAAATCTAATAATTTTTATAGAAAAAATCCTTTCCCCGTCGATCGGCACCCCCTTTTCGAGTTTAGTCCTTCCGTAAGGTCGCAGGAGGGACGCCCATTTACCCCTGCGACAGCTATTATTATAGTAAAAAGAGCGGAATATGGCCGACTTTGATTGAATAAAACCCGCTATACAGGCACTTTCCAAAATGAATGTCCATATTTCAGGGAACAATTTTTTTTTGTTTTTTTTGCTGGACGTAGCGGGATCGTATATTAGTCGTCATGATAAAAAGAAAACTTCATATGAACATATGACCTAAAGGTCTTAGCTTTTGAGATACAGGGTGATAAAGTTTTCGAAAATAAATAGTTTTTTTTTTTTGCTGAGGTAGCGGGACCGTATACTACTCGTCATGTTAAAGAGAAAACTTCATATGAACATATGACCTAAAGGTCTTAACTTTTGAGATACAGGGTGATAAAGTTTTCGAAAATAAATAGTTTTTTATTAATTCCTGTAATACCACTTTAGATATTTTAATGAAACGTGGTATACGTGTAGTATGTATCAAGAGGCATTATTGAGTGTTCCCCATTTTTTTTTAATTCCACCAGTGGCGTTCGTACGGAATTTCAGCTACCTACTTTGACAGACGTTTAGGTCACACGTTCATATATAAGTTTATATAAGTTTCCTTTTTAAAATACATCATAAAATCGTTCCCTAAAATATTGACATTCAATTTCCCCTGTACATTGGAGAACGGAGAAAAAAAAATTGACCCCCTTAAAGGCGCGCTGGAGAGAAATAAAAAAAGAATGTATACACATAAGACTTTTTGGCTCTTTCGAAAATATGTAGATATATACTTAGTATAATCTCGATAATACACTGACATACTGATAATTAAACTATTCTTACTTGTTTCATATTTTTAAATTACTTTTAGACATAGAGAGATGTTTGTAATGATTACTACTTGTGTTATTTATTGAACCACAAAATAAGAAACGATTTTTAGTATAAATAATAACGTTTTTCCAATCGGACTATTGTAAAAAATTGGAAATTCTTTAACGCATTTAATGATTCCTCGTGTTTTTTTTAATTATTATTTCTTGTGTTTCGTCGCCGTTGAAATGAAGACTTCTTTATTTTATATATTATTCTTTTCAATCATTAATAAAAAAAAAAAAACAAAAAACGAAAGAAAAAAGCCATAGTACCCCTCGTCGAGATTTGAACGCCGTACCTCTACCGCCGTGGGCCAGCGTCCGTTCCTCTACGCCACGGAAGCTCGTAAATTCTCAAATCGTATGGCGATATAGAAATGTGTAGTATTTGTTTTGACGTATTTTGGGGATGTTTTGCAAAAAATAACCGGTTTAGAAAGGCGTTGGAAGTTTGAAATTTTGGAAATCGTCGTTGTAAATACGGCCGGTTCGGCGATCGCGTTTGGGAAAGCGTCGTCTTATTGGGCGTCGGCGCCCCGACGCTGTATTTTTTAGTTTTAATCGGAAAAAAAAAATTTCCCCAAAATAACCAAGTACTCGTCGAGGAGAATATCTTCGGACATGGATAGTTTTGGCGTAGCGTTAACCGTTCGGGAGATATAAGCGCTCAAAGTCCGCTCTAACGCGAATTTTTAATTCGAATGCTAATCTTACAGGATTCGGACGTTGGCCTGCGGCGAAATCTAATAATTTTTATAGAAAAATCCTTTCCCCGTCGATCGGCACCCCCTTTTCGAGTTTAGTCCTTCCGTAAGGTCGCAGGAGGGACGCCCATTTACCCCCTGCGACAGCTATTATTATAGTAAAAAGAGCGGAATATGGCCGACTTTGATTGAATAAAACCCGCTATACAGGCACTTTCCAAAATGAATGTCCATATTTCAGGGAACAATTTTTTTTTGTTTTTTTTTGCTGGACGTAGCGGGATCGTATATTAGTCGTCATGATAAAAAAGAAAACTTCATATGAACATATGACCTAAAGGTCTTAGCTTTTGAGATACAGGGTGATAAAGTTTTCGAAAATAAATAGTTTTTTTTTTTTTTGCTGAGGTAGCGGGACCGTATACTACTCGTCATGTTAAGAGAAAACTTCATATGAACATATGACCTAAAGGTCTTAACTTTTGAGATACAGGGTGATAAAGTTTTCGAAAATAAATAGTTTTTTATTAATTCCTGTAATACCACTTTAGATATTTTAATGAAACGTGGTATACGTGTAGTATGTATCAAGAGGCATTATTGAGTGTTCCCCATTTTTTTTTAATTCCACCAGTGGCGTTCGTACGGAATTTCAGCTACCTACTTTGACAGACGTTTAGGTCACACGTTCATATATAAGTTTATATAAGTTTCCTTTTTAAAATACATCATAAAATCGTTCCCTAAAATATTGACATTCAATTTCCCCTGTACATTGGAGAACGGAGAAAAAAAAAAATTGACCCCCTTAAAGGCGCGCTGGAGAGAAATAAAAAAAGAATGTATACACATAAGACTTTTTGGCTCTTTCGAAAATATGTAGATATATACTTAGTATAATCTCGATAATACACTGACATACTGATAATTAAACTATTCTTACTTGTTTCATATTTTTAAATTACTTTTAGACATAGAGAGATGTTTGTAATGATTACTACTTGTGTTATTTATTGAACCACAAAATAAGAAACGATTTTTAGTATAAATAATAACGTTTTTCCAATCGGACTATTGTAAAAAATTGGAAATTCTTTAACGCATTTAATGATTCCTCGTGTTTTTTAATTATTATTTCTTGTGTTTCGTCGCCGTTGAAATGAAGACTTCTTTATTTTATATATTATTCTTTTCAATCATTAATAAAAAAAAAAAACAAAAAACGAAAGAAAAAAGCCATAGTACCCCTCGTCGAGATTTGAACGCCGTACCTCTACCGCCGTGGGCCAGCGTCCGTTCCTCTACGCCACGGAAGCTCGTAAATTCTCAAATCGTATGGCGATATAGAAATGTGTAGTATTTGTTTTGACGTATTTTGGGGATGTTTTGCAAAAAATAACCGGTTTAGAAAGGCGTTGGAAGTTTGAAATTTTGGAAATCGTCGTTGTAAATACGGCCGGTTCGGCGATCGCGTTTGGGAAAGCGTCGTCTTATTGGGCGTCGGCGCCCCGACGCTGTATTTTTTAGTTTTAATCGGAAAAAAAAATTTCCCCAAAATAACCAAGTACTCGTCGAGGAGAATATCTTCGGACATGGATAGTTTTGGCGTAGCGTTAACCGTTCGGGAGATATAAGCGCTCAAAGTCCGCTCTAACGCGAATTTTTAATTCGAATGCTAATCTTACAGGATTCGGACGTTGGCCTGCGGCGAAATCTAATAATTTTTATAGAAAAATCCTTTCCCCGTCGATCGGCACCCCCCTTTTCGAGTTTAGTCCTTCCGTAAGGTCGCAGGAGGGACGCCCATTTACCCCTGCGACAGCTATTATTATAGTAAAAAGAGCGGAATATGGCCGACTTTGATTGAATAAAACCCGCTATACAGGCACTTTCCAAAATGAATGTCCATATTTCAGGGAACAATTTTTTTTTGTTTTTTTTTGCTGGACGTAGCGGGATCGTATATTAGTCGTCATGATAAAAAGAAAACTTCATATGAACATATGACCTAAAGGTCTTAGCTTTTGAGATACAGGGTGATAAAGTTTTCGAAAATAAATAGTTTTTTTTTTTTTTTTGCTGAGGTAGCGGGACCGTATACTACTCGTCATGTTAAAGAGAAAACTTCATATGAACATATGACCTAAAGGTCTTAACTTTTGAGATACAGGGTGATAAAGTTTTCGAAAATAAATAGTTTTTTATTAATTCCTGTAATACCACTTTAGATATTTTAATGAAACGTGGTATACGTGTAGTATGTATCAAGAGGCATTATTGAGTGTTCCCCATTTTTTTTAATTCCACCAGTGGCGTTCGTACGGAATTTCAGCTACCTACTTTGACAGACGTTTAGGTCACACGTTCATATATAAGTTTATATAAGTTTCCTTTTTAAAATACATCATAAAATCGTTCCCTAAAATATTGACATTCAATTTCCCCTGTACATTGGAGAACGGAGAAAAAAAAAATTGACCCCCTTAAAGGCGCGCTGGAGAGAAATAAAAAAAGAATGTATACACATAAGACTTTTTGGCTCTTTCGAAAATATGTAGATATATACTTAGTATAATCTCGATAATACACTGACATACTGATAATTAAACTATTCTTACTTGTTTCATATTTTTAAATTACTTTTAGACATAGAGAGATGTTTGTAATGATTACTACTTGTGTTATTTATTGAACCACAAAATAAGAAACGATTTTTAGTATAAATAATAACGTTTTTCCAATCGGACTATTGTAAAAAATTGGAAATTCTTTAACGCATTTAATGATTCCTCGTGTTTTTTTAATTATTATTTCTTGTGTTTCGTCGCCGTTGAAATGAAGACTTCTTTATTTTATATATTATTCTTTTCAATCATTAATAAAAAAAAAAAAACAAAAAACGAAAGAAAAAAGCCATAGTACCCCTCGTCGAGATTTGAACGCCGTACCTCTACCGCCGTGGGCCAGCGTCCGTTCCTCTACGCCACGGAAGCTCGTAAATTCTCAAATCGTATGGCGATATAGAAATGTGTAGTATTTGTTTTGACGTATTTTGGGGATGTTTTGCAAAAAATAACCGGTTTAGAAAGGCGTTGGAAGTTTGAAATTTTGGAAATCGTCGTTGTAAATACGGCCGGTTCGGCGATCGCGTTTGGGAAAGCGTCGTCTTATTGGGCGTCGGCGCCCCGACGCTGTATTTTTTAGTTTTAATCGGAAAAAAAAAAAATTTCCCCAAAATAACCAAGTACTCGTCGAGGAGAATATCTTCGGACATGGATAGTTTTGGCGTAGCGTTAACCGTTCGGGAGATATAAGCGCTCAAAGTCCGCTCTAACGCGAATTTTTAATTCGAATGCTAATCTTACAGGATTCGGACGTTGGCCTGCGGCGAAATCTAATAATTTTTATAGAAAAATCCTTTCCCCGTCGATCGGCACCCCCCTTTTCGAGTTTAGTCCTTCCGTAAGGTCGCAGGAGGGACGCCCATTTACCCCTGCGACAGCTATTATTATAGTAAAATAGCTTTCTTGCGTTATCCAATGAAATAATAGCTTTACTCCGGCTGAAAACCAAACAAGAAGCATGCGAAGAAAATGAGTAGGCACTCTAATCAACTCGCATTTCTTAATAATCAGATATCTACAATTCAGGATTGAAGTAAGCCTTTTTTCTGCTATGAAATTTATTACAATCACTGTAGTAATTAGCTCCAGCTGTGTAGTTATTTAGTCGTATTTTAATTATCGAAAAAATAATTTCCGTTATTTATAAATATCATAAAAAGGGAAGAGTGTACGAGTGGAATACGCAGTGTGATGCTACTTACGTGTGTTGAAAATCGAAAGGTATCCGTAAATGTAGCTTTGTTAGATAAATCTAACTCATAAATTCTGTAAAGCAAACATAAACCATATGATTTGTGCGCAGGCTATTAGATTTATCTGCATAATTACTATAAACTACTTTAAAAAAGAAGAGGCACGTTAAACAAGTTATATTAATAATTTATTGGATAATTACAAAGTAATTACTATGAAACTACAACCTTCTTAAAAGAAGTTTTGCAGGAAAGTTACCAGCAATTTTCAATAGGGTAGTCATCAGTAATAATCACGTTAATGCATCTCTTCATGGTAATAAAATTTTTTTATAAATTATTTTAATTGTTTTATTGTTATTACATGATGATAGAACGCAATAACTAATGAAAGTAGTAAGAATGTGCAGGTAACACAGAAAACATCTGCAAAGCGAAACGTTACAATTTTTCATTTGTATGAAATAAATTTCTTATTCTTTTCTTTCATTTAACTATAGATACTTACTTTTATACGATGAACTTGACAGCACAGAGTTTTAAAGACAGCAGAGGAGTCGTATAAGTTAGTATTAAGGTTTGAGCAAGTGTTTCAGGCATCGTAATGCCTTTGTTTGTAGCGGTAGAAGTTCGACCAAGGAGCACACTAGAAGGTGCAAACATCTTGGATATCATTAAATCCACGTTTTTGGTTACATTTAAATTGTTCATTGACCTCTTGTTGACAGACTAGAGGTTGGGCAAGCTCTTAAATCACAGAGAAATCAAGGAAATCATGGAAAATCGCTTGATTAATTGGAAATAAACTTGTTGTCTCAAATTCATGTAAACAATCTGGTAGTTTGGTAGGGGAAAACAGCACTATTGGTAGATGCCAATTTACTAGTACTGGGCTAGTAGGTTTTGTTCCAAATAAAAATTTAGTTTTTAAGTGCCCTCAGTTCATCCAGCCAAGGAGGTCCAATACGAAATAGATAATTTAAATAAGTATAATATTTTTAATTTAAATTGGAATACTGGAACACCTTGGGTTGCTGTATGTAGATAATACTAATAAATTAGTGAATTTCTTTGATTCATTTGGTAATTCATTAACAGAAAAATGTATAATTCCAAAAAGGTATACAGTAACTCATGATAATTATAAATTCCAAAATTCTGCTGATGTAAATTGTGGTTGGTGGTGTTTGTTATTTTTATACGTTTGTTCAGAGACATAACATTTATAATATTGTTTCCGATAAACGAATCTTGTATATTTAATCATTTCTTCTGTTGGATTGATATTTTCAACTTGTTTACTTTTATCAAAACACAGTAATGGTATAACATCATCACAATCTAAATCCCCTTTGTTAGTTATATATCTATTCATAAGAGCTCTAATATTTTTTTCTATTATATCTTTATCCTTTTGAGACAATGATTTCTTTAAAGGAATTGGAGGTTGATTAGGAATTTCCAATGTTAACGACTTACCACTTACCTTGCCAACTATATATAAATAGAGGGTACTTGACTCAAGCTCAAATTTATTTTAATACAGTTCATGCTAGCACAAGACAAGTAGTTGAAAATCATTTGCGTTACTTTTTGGGAGATTTCGACGACTCAAATACCTTGATATGAACAGAAATGATCTCATACCAGCAACGGTTCTATGTACATGGGTTTTACATAGTATTTGTCTCAACTTTGCCGATATGAGACTTGAAGAATACATTCAAGACGGAGTTCAACTAGAATGTAGAGCAGGAGAAAAAAGTATTCGGACAGTGCGCGAAAGAAGGAGGCTTCTTACTCAAACCCTACAGGAACTTTATTGTCCTAGAGTGCATACAAATAATGTCTGTGCCACAGACAGTCCATGTAGGTATACTAAGTCAATAAAGTAACCGTGCATTTTGAATGAAGGGCGTCTTTCTTACATGCACTGGCAGGATACTTTTTTCTCCTGCTGTACCACAATATTAAATGTATCCCTCTGATTTTTTATTACTTACTTGTTCCCCCTTGTATTGAAGATGCTATAGCCACCGTATGTATGTTTTTTTTACTCAAAAATTGGTCCAACACCTCAAAATATTCAAAAGCTTGGGGCGGCTCACCAGTACGTTTATTTCCCATATTGTCTTTTTTTTATTTTTTTTCCAGACAATGTCATTTTTTGTTGTAGTGGATTTAAATTGCTCGTCATAAACTACTCGGAAGTTTATAAGTTCTAAAATTGCTTTCCGAGTCCATTTTCCTCGTTTATTTGTGGATGTCTCTGTTGAAGAGGTTGACGCAGTTTGGTAGTCCGAATTCTCAATTATTGTGACGTCTGCGTTTGTTATGCAACGCAAACTGCCATCTGCAATAATTATTAAGGATTAAAATATTTAAATACCTACCAAACAAATTCATTGTATACTTGTACCTGTTTTATTTACTACATAAATACTTCCGTCTTCTGAAGTGACCACTTCCCTAGTCTCTGTGGTCACTAGTGTGTAAATAGAAGCATCAAAATCGTTTTCACTCATATTTTTTACTTATCTTGTGCTTATCTTTACATGTAATACTCATTTACACAACCATGTAACAGTACACAACATCAACATAACCACACCTAACAACATGAACGTGGTTTTTGACAACTGAAATCTTCATTGAACTCACAGCGCATGTCAGAGTATTTTTCACTGGTGTCTGGAATCCGGCGAATTGCGAACACTCCGGGTGATGCTCGAGCGTAATTTATGAACGTCGGACACAATTGTCGATTGCGTGGGGCTTGTATTTATGAACGACTTTTGTACGATTCTTTACGCTGTATGACACCCGAGTAATATTTATGAAGGCACTCCTGTCATCACATACTTTTCTGCTACCCTCGTTCGCGGGAAATTTAAACTTACAAAATACTTACAAAAAGAGTTTTTAGTAAGAATTTTTCTTTATCAATATGAAAATGCGACGAAAGAGATCAAACACGTGCAACATGTGACTACAAAATATATCATTAAAAGTAGATGATGGTCTTGAAATTGACTGCGAAATGGATATATCAAATGCAAGCTACTTTGTAGTTGTGTATATAGGTCCTAGGCCCGATCTCCATATTAAGACAGTTGGGTGTGTGCTCATAGGTGACGAGATAGATTTAATACGACTTATGTATAAAGGACAAACTATACTGCAATTCCGTTTTCCTAGTCTAGAATAGAAACTATAATTTATGGAGTCTGCTTTCCACCCTAGGCAAGAAGAAATTATCTAGATATTAATAGTATCATAGAATTAAGGACAATTTCTTAGCCAAATTATTTTTAATAGTTTGAAGATTACATATAACCATATTTTTTTAATTAATAATGATTTAAGAAATAATTTTGCCATTAAAAGTGTTCTACATTTTAATCAAGTTTGGATATAATTTAATTTAAATTATTTTGTATAAATTTATATCTTTTTTTCTAGAGAGGAGGACTCTGCGAATTCTAGTATGGCATCAACACCATCATCTAAGAACATTTAATGTATATGTTCATACTTTCGTGTATTTGATATATGTACATATAGGTACACTTAAAATATATTTTTTGAATTGATGTATTTTTTTTTAGTACACATTGGCTTGAGGGCAATTTTTATCAACAATAACTTTTATTGGAAAAAAATTCTCTTTGTTCATAATTCGATATCTTATTATGTAATTAAACAAAATACATCGTATTTTTCAAAATTATCCGTTATAAATTGAAGTAATATGTTATTACAAACACAAAATTCATGCATAAAGACATACATAAGTTCACCAGAGAGGTGTACTCGAGAAAAGAGAAATCCATTATTTATTACTTCATCATAAATAGAAACAATTGGAAAAAGGTAAAAGATGTACGAGTGAAAGGACATGCAGAAATAAGCAGTGATCACTACCTAGTGAAATTAGAACTCACAATAACTATACTAGACGCCAAGGAAAAGAAGAGGAAGAAGGTAACAAAAGGCAAAATAAAATGTTATAAGCTAATAGATAATAACGTCCAAGAAAGATATCAAGAATATATAAATAAAGAAATAGCTAATAGGATCAATACCCCAAAGGATATAGATGATAAATGGACCCAATTTAAAGGAATTATTCTACAGGCGGCACAAGCTGGATGCGGAGTAGTAAGAACTGCAAATATAAGCACAAAGAAAAGCAAATGGTGGACACCAGATATTCAGCAAAAAGTAAAGGATAAGAAAAGAAAGTGGAAGACGTACATGCAAACAAAATCAGAAGAGGATCATAATATATACAAGCAGTTAAGGACTGAGGTAAATAAAATGGTTAAGCTTGCAAAGAGGCAGTCATGGGAAGAATTTGGTCACAAAATGAGGAAAAATTAAGCAGAAAATCAGAAACTGTTCTATAGCATTTTGAAGAACCAACGACAAAAGAAACAAATAAAACTGAAAAATATAAAGGACAAGGATGGAAACATAATAACAGAGGAAAAACTAATAATGAGAAGATGGAGGGAGCACTTCAAAGAACTAACAGAAGCAAGTAGCGAAGCTCATGAGAAAGAAAAAACAAACAAGTAGAATATAATACAGAAACAAATATTCAGCCAATTACAAAAGAAGAAGTAATAGAAGCCATTCATAAACTGAAATCGGGAAAGGCACCTGGGGAGGATAAAATAACGGCAGAAATGATAAAATATATGGAAGATAAATGAATTTTGTAATCTGCTGAAAGATATATTAACAAAACATGAAATACCGAAAGATTGGAACATGGCAATAATACTACCACTTTATAAGAAAGGAGACACGAGAGAATGCGCAAACTATCGGGGAATTACATTAACTACATTAAAATAGGATTAAAACAGGGCTGTGTTCTTAGCCCTCTTCTATTCACGATATTGATGGATGATGTTATAAAAAATTGTAAACAGAGATGTGAGAAACTGATAGTGGGTAGCTGGAGAATGCACCAAAGTGCCCTACGCGAATTATTGTTCGCAGACGACATGATTGCAGTAGCAGGCTCAGAAAAGAAGACAACAGAATCTAGATATATACCAATCGGAATTCAGAAAACTAAACGTGGAAATTAAAATAAGCAGGAATGGCAGGAAAGGAAAAGATACACAAAATATACCTGGAGGGAAGACAGCTAGAACAAGTTAAAAGTTTTAATTATTTAGGCACAGTAATAGAAGAAAATGGAAGGATAGATAAAGCAATAGCAGAGAGAATAGGAAAGACAGGAAGAATTTATAACATGCTTAAAGATACATTTTTTGGAAAAAAGGAAGTATCAAAGGAAATAAAAACAGAAATATATAAAAAAGTAGTGAGACCTTTATTAGTATACAGTTGTGAGTCTTGGACGATTTCAGATAGAAACAAAAGCAGAATAACAACAGTAGAAATGAGATTTTTGAGAAAAATTGAAGGAATTATAAGGAAAGACAGAATTAGAAATGAGGAAATACTACAAAGAAGGAACCTGAAACCGGTTAAGAGAGTTATTGAAGAAAGACAGCTGGGTTGGTTAGGACACTTGCACCGGATGCACGAAAATAGACCGTCTAAACAGGTGTATAAAGCCAGAGTACAGGGGAAGAACAGAATAGGAAGACCTAGAATACAATGGGAAGAACAAGTACGACAGGCAGCCGCAGTACGTGGTATACAATGGTGTGAAACAAGGAACTTGGCACAGAACAGAAACTTGTGGAAGGAAAGAATAAATGCAATAGTAACTTGAAATGTAGTAATAAAATCCGACACCTAACAGTATAAGGATGGATGGTTTAAATAAATAAAAAAAAGCCATATCGTGTGATACATGATTGTATTCAGAAAAAAAATCTCCTTTTAAAAGAGCCACAAAAATTGCACGGTTCCAATTTAAAATTTTGAGGCTAGGTGAGATTACTAAAAATTTGCGCAAAAGAAATTTATTTTATTAAACGTCAATAAAAGTATTTAGATTACAATTTGAATTGGTTCAAATCGCATCTTAATATCTCAAGTAACAAAAAAGTTACGGCAAATAAAAGAAATTAGAAGATTTCGGTTTTTCTTCAATATTAAACAAATGAAGGATGACAAGTAAATTTCGAAAATGGATTCTTAGTGAGCTTTTGGATCTACACCTTTTTGCTAGTTTAACCGTCTCTCTATGTCTTCAAATAAAAAAGTTACCCATGTTGTTCCTACGAAATTCGGGCACCCTGTATATGCTTATTGTTTTGACGTTAGACATATTACTAGAATTATTACGTTTACGTTACGTTCTATGTTCTCGTTTTTACGTTGTTAGTTACGTTCTACCTACATATTATCATGTTAATTACGTTTCTATTTTGGAGTGTGGCGGTTTGCCTAGACTAGGGGAGAGGATGTTACAGACATTTCTGAAAGCTGGAATGCAAAATGTTCACGTCTTTTTGCGATGAGCTCATAAAAGCGAAACTTCATATTAAAACAAAATTGGTTGGACAGCTACCTACATGTTATTTACTACCACTATCAGTACGGCATCTGGCTAAACCCGCATTAACACAAAAAGAAAATTACTATCGTTACCATACATTAGATGCTCTAGATATTTTAAACATTTAGTGAGTACTGTTTGTCCAGTTACTTTCCTAGTATATTACACACTTTTTCTAGTGTACATATTTCTCAACTTATGTTTGAAGCATCTTCACCGTCCTTGACTATTTCCTGAGGACGCGCCAGGTTGTTTTCATTCACGACGAGACCGCCAAACTCGGCCGTGAATTCCGAGTTTTTCGGGTAATTATCTAAACAATGCTATTAATCATACGTTGCGCTAACGACTATGTAATGTTTTTCTTTATTTGCCAATAAATTGACACAATTCACCCATTAGATGCTCGACGTAAATGGACGATGATGATACTATTGATGATGTCACTTAAGAAAAAAATTAGAGATTGAATAAATAAGATTATAATAATTAAGTGTGCATTAGGAACGAATCTTAAAAACAACACTGAAATTGCGTTTAATTAGCTTAATTTTTTTTGTATTATAAAATTAATGCGAAGGAAAATATAGTTTTAGTCAGAACATATTAAATATGATGTCATATGTTTATATTTCTTCGATTCCTTGGGAAAGAATTTAATGATAAGTTGAAGTATCATTTATACGAGTGTTCATTTAAAAATTAAATTGACAAAAATGCGGTTGCCTCAGCTAGTGGTATCATGTTATGTATGTAAATGAGATAGAATCTGCAACCGATATCAATTTACTCGAAGCTTCTCATTTGTACCTCTAGAACCAACCAATGACGAAATTATGTAAAATTAGTACTTGTCCTGCGTTTAATTTTTTCTTACCTTAACGTACTGATTTATGAAGTTACTGTAATTATAACTGTATATCGGTAAATGCTTTCCTGTTGATAAGTTATTATTAAGCAAGTTGAAAAATACAGGGTTCCATTACTTTCGCATTTACATATATTAATTAAATCTTCTAGATATATAATTTTTAGCACGGCATGTATGCGAAATAGTACAGTAGCAAAAAACCCTTTTTTCCGTTTTAAAAAACAATGTACCTAGCTTGTGAGGCAAGAGTGAAATCATTTCACATACAAACTAGAGGGTATTGTGTAATGAAATTACGAATTTGGTCAAGGATATGCAAAGATTGATGTATTCGTCATTCCATATTAGACAAGCTTTAAAACCTTCGCTTAATTCAATATTTAATGAACTGCATGTAGTGTTCCTTTAAATAATGTGCACACAATAGATAATTGAATAACATTCGATTATTGTTCAATAAAACAACACCGAAAAAATCAATTAAGCAAGCAGAGAAAGACAAACTAATTGTAAGATGTAGAGGTAAAATGTCATATGTGTTCCTGAGATTCTAGATCTGACATGACATACTCTAATACAATTATTCGTAAATCTCATCTTTTAAATATATTGAAATGATTTTGAAGGCCATACTGCAGTATTAATCTGCAGTATTAATATTGCAATAATCAAATAAAGGTCGACAGATTGTTTACGATTGACATTGTACTTATGGAAGTAACGTCTGTCAACTCATTTATCTTAACCTTAAGCTTTCGAATGTTATTAAATTCTTCTTCAGAAGATAATTCTACAAGACAATATCTACGTATAAAACTAGTAACAATAGTAATTAGAAAAAAACTTACGAGTAAGAGTAGGAAACCAGCAGTCAAAGAACATAATTTCGCAATAAGTATAATTAATATTAATCAATCATACTAAAAAGACCTTTGAGCTTACCCTATACACATCACAAATTAAAACACAAATTACATTGTGGAATTGATTAAAATTACGGTGAAAATTCACGAAAAAAACAGACCGCATGGCCAAAGCAAGGGAAATAATTTATATGGGGGAAATGTTGTCAAAACTGAAAGTTACTAACTTAAGTCAAAATGTAAGACAATGGGGAGGGGGTTAGGCGGGAACTTCAAACTGAACTAGTCAGAATCTATAACGATAATAGTTGAATTCAGGTCTGTAATAACGGGATTATGAACGTGAGAAGCCTTTTTATTAATATTGAACAATATAGTATATATATATCACTGAGATTATCCAACTCAGTTCTAAAATTCATAGTATTATTGGGAGTTTATATGTCATACATTTTAAGAAACATACGTTTCCTGCAGTTATTTTCAGTAGCTATAACAGAAGTGCCATCAAAATCCATTAAGTGTTTATTGTGAAAACAGTGGGAAGAAAGAGCAGTACTGTCAGAGTTCTTATTGCAATCTCTGCTGTGTTGATAGATGCGGTTTTTTAACCATTGACTGGTAGTACCTATACAGACAAGTTCACAGTTCCTGCAAGGGATATGGTAGATAACATATGTATATTAGAACGTAGCAATAGCGGGGTAGTGTCCTCGACTCTAGAGAAGACCGACCCTACGGTGGTAGTATTGTAGAAAGCCAACTTAGCGGTAGGATACTGGAAAAGTAATTTCTTGATTTTTTCAGAACAGTATGGTATGTAAAGGAATTTTACATATTTATATTGAATGTTGTCAGTGGGGTTGTTGGAACTATGCGGGGAATTAACGTTAGAATGAGTGTGTTTTGAACGATGTTGTGTAGGAAGTGACTGATACACTATAGATTTAGCTAATTTCACGGGGTAACCGTTTTGAGCAAGCAGCTCAGCAAGACGAGTCTTTATGTTATCATAAAATTGTGGATGGGCAATTTTGAGAATTCTATTTCTTAATCCACGTAAGACATTATTGCAAATAAACAGAAAATGATCTAGACTAGAAAAGGAAAAATAAAAATGTCTGCAAAGTTTGGTAACAGAAAATATACACTTGGAAAAAAGTGACGAGCACATCTTGTATAATCTAAACACGTAAAGATCCATGCATTACAATCCAGGATTTGTGGTTGTATAACCAACTCTACTCTCTAAGAAAAATGTAGTTCTTGTAGCTAATATGTTCATCGAGCGAAGAATTGCTACGAAATTGAGAAGCAGACTTACAAACCCTTCGGGGATATATATTCTACGTAGAGAAGAGATCGGAAAAATAACATAAAAACTTAACACTGTCGATAATAACACTGGTCAACAGGGTTTTTTTTCTTACACTCTGATACGTGTACGTTATGGACTTTTTCATTGTAATTCTGAAAATATTTTCAAAAATTGGCTATCACGTCATGTTTCTGGGAAATGTTTTTTTTATACATACAGTGTGTCCCAAAATGTCCGCAACAGCCCTGTAAGTCCTGTGCTATAGTCGTAATAAAAAAGTGTTTCAAATAAAAGTTGTTCCAATTTATAAGATCTACTTTGTGCTATGAAAAGATTTCGAAAATTTTATACAGCCTAGTCATTATGTCGTTACTTCTTTTCATCTCCTCTGGCAGCCATCTTGAATTCGCTTCCAATCGAAAAATGTTATAAGAAAAAGTTGTTCAGAATTACAAAATACCGCCGTATGCAAAATTTTAGTACGATATTTACTGAGTGGATTACGGCCTAAAAATCAAGTAGCAAAATCGAATTTAAAACAGAGGTGATGAGCTTGAGAGTCATAAGTGAGCCAGAAATAAACACGTGACTTTAATTTCACAACAATGGCACCAACAAAACCAAAAAAATTGCCGGAATACGGAAAGGAAATTTAATTTGCGGTATCCTGGCAAGAATACGCATTATTCAACGATAGCTCGTATTGTACAAAATTTTAAGAAGCTGGAAGTGTAGAAAATAAGTTTAAGAAGAACCACAGGCGATGGCCAGTTACGGAAAATGCGGAGTTGGAAGTCATCTTACGGATTACCGAAAATCCGCGCATTTCCATCCGGCAGATTGAGCGAGAGACCGAACTATCTCGTTCTAATATTCAGCGATTACTCAAGAAAAATGGTTTGAAGCCGTATAAACCGAAATTTATCTACCGGTTGCAAAAACATGACCATGAAAGTCGTTTCAATTTTTGTGCGTGGATGCAAGGAGAAATGGAAGCCAATGCTAACTTTCACCGGAACATACGCCAAGGAAATAATACACTTCGGTGTCAAAAACATTATAATCCACATTTCACAGTCAACGGTAGGGACCAGTATTATGAAAAAGTTCATGTATGGTGCGGAATTCTGGACACGCGATTAGTTAGATCATTTTTTTTACAAAATTGCATGGATGCTGCTCAGTACCTTCAGTTCTTGCAAAATGAACTGGAACCGATTGTAGATGACTTCCCGCTTCACATTCGTTGTAACATGCACTTCTAGCATGATGGGGCACCTTGCCACGCTTCGGCTGGCATTCAAGAATGGTTGGAAGTGAATTTCGGAGCCCATAAAATATTCACTCGGACAATGGCCGCCCAGATATCCAGATTTGACACCACTGGATTTTTTCCTTTGGGGCTATCTGAAAAACCAGGTCTATAGCCATCGGCCGTATAAAATTTTCGAAATTTCTTCATATCACAAAGTAGATCTTGTAAATTGGAACAACTTTTATTTGAAACACTTTTTTATGACGACTATAATACAGCACTTACAAGGCTGTTGCGGACATTTTGGGCCACCGCGATAGATAATACATGCGAAAAATAAATATTTGACGATCGAGTTGAAATTTTGCATACGACGGTATTTTGTAATTCTGAACAACTTTTTCTTATAACATTTTTCGATTGGAAGCGAATTCAAGATGGCTGCAATAAGAGATAAAAAGAAGTAACGACATAATGACCAGGCTGTATAAAACTTTCGAAATCTCTTCAGCTCACAAAGTAGATCTTGTAAATTGGACCAACTTTTATTTGAAATACTTTTTTATTACGACTATAGCACAGGCCTTACAGGGCTGTTGCGGACATTTTGGGACACACTGTATATGTATGTATTAAATGTACTGTATGTCTAAAGATATTTTTTTATTAGTAAGTTCCTAACAGTCCTAACAGCTTTTGTTAGACGGAATATTACACCGTTTAATAGAAAAATCGTATAACCTTTATTTTGAATTAAAAATTACAAATCAAGACAAGTTGTGGACCCCTCACAATGTCTATGCACGATGTACTTTGAGGAACTGCATAAAAGGTAAGAGCATAGCTATGCCATTTCGTAGGCCTATGATTTGGCGATAACAAAAGGATCATTCGACAGACTGCTACTTTTGCTGTACAAAGACCTTCGGGTTTTCCAGTAAAAATAAGGATAAAATTACCTATCCTAATTTACCTTCTGCCACTCGTCCAGTTCCTCATTCGGATGCTATGCCAGTACCAAGTCCTATGGATGTTTCGAACCAAGAACATGTTGAAACCGAGATAGAAGAATACATTTCAGAGTTGTCGGACCCAGATGAAGAATATTTGCCATCTCAAGAGGACGCGCCTCATTTAATAAATCAATTGGAATTAAATGACCTAGTTCGAGATCTAAATTTACCAAAAACTCAGGCAGAAATATTAGGATCAAGACTGCTAGGATGGAAGTTGTTAGCTCCGGGTACGCGTATTTCTGTATGTCGAAATCGCCATTACAAAAATGTTGACGGTTTGATGCGAGAATTAGGTTACAAACACCAACCGGAAGAATGGCGTCTTTTTATAGATGCTTCTAAATTGAGTTTGAAAGCTGTCCTTCTACATATGGGAAACATCTACTCCTCCATTCCTGTTGGCCATGCCGTGCACATGAAGGAAACATAATAATATGACACGTCTCCTTGATAAAATCAATTACAAAACCTATAAATGGTACATCAAAGTAGTTGCAATTCTACTTGGTCTACAACTTGGATTCACAAAGTATTGCTGTTTCCTTTGTGAATGGAATAGTCGAGCGAGAAATTTGCACTATACTGTTAAGCAATGGCCAACCAGAATACAATATACTCCTGGAGAAAAGAACGTAGTCCATAATTCGTTGGTGGAGCCTCATAAAATACTTTTACCGCCATTACACATAAAATTAAGTCTGATGAAGAATTTCGTCATAGTATTAGACAAAGAGGGACCAGGATTTCGATACCTTAAATAAAAATTTCCTAATATGTCTGAGGCAAAACTTAAAGAGGGGATTTTTATAGGACCCCAGATTAATGTGTTACAACTGGATCGAGGTTTTAACGTACCCTTGAGCGATTTAGAACGTACTGTTTGTGATGCATTTAAAAGTGTGACAAAGAATTTCTTAGTAAATAAGAAATCTGAAGATTACGAGGAAATTGTTAGTCAAAAGTCATGAGTCTTAAAATACATTTCTTACATTCGCACCTGAACTTCTTTCCCCCGAATCTTGGCGATGTTAGTGACGAGCATGGGGAAAGATTTCATCAGGATATTTCCAATATTGAAAAATGCTATCAGAGCAAGTGGAATAGCGAGATGCTTGCTGACTATTGTTGGACTTTAATTTCGGAATGTTCCTCGTCCCAGTATAAAAGAAAAGTGAAAACAAAGACTTTCTAAATACGTCCCAGAATAGAATATACTTAGTCAGTGTTATTATTGTATATGATCAATATGAATGTCATTTGTTTATAATACCAGACGTGATAGAAGATGTTTGTTTTTATAATAATTATTAGGAATATAAAACAAAATAAGTTTGTATACAATTCATAAAGAAAAATAAAAAAAATTAAAATTTGTTGTTCTGTGTAATATGAATGAAGTCGCAAGCACCGAACGCACTTTCTCAAACTTCTGGAGAAAATTGAAAGAGATGCAACTCTTATCAACACAATAGAAAACATGCAGTAAATATTTTATGCTTGGAACATTGTTGTATGGTGTGTGCTAATGGTTAACAAACTCAGATTAATTTTAAGTTTACTATATCTATAGAGTTAAAAAAAATTATATTATTTTATAAATCTTTTTCAAATAAATTGCACATCTTTCAACGATAACTGTATATTTACTAAATGGAAATCTCCTCCTGAAAAATTCAAATTCAAAAGAAGCAGCAACTACCAGATAGAACTCATCTATAATTTGTCATTAACTCTCTGCGTTGTCTACTGATGAAAAATTACATAGCTTAAGTGTCCTGTAATAAGAGTTTAGAGTAATATCTATTTTTAATTGAGTCGTTGTTTCTTACGTATATGATTAGTTAACCGTGATTTATGTTATTTTTATTACTTTCTTAGTTTGGAACAGTAAAAAGCTCATTTAACCGATTTTACGACGCGGTTTCATCAACAATCTTCGAAGGTTCAATTTATTCTTTTTTTCTGCTTTGTAGCGACTAGTACTGTTGTAACAAATGAAACTACTGCAATCATTTTTCACCATCAACCGTGCTCGCTATTTGTTGCATTTGAAACATCATAATTTTTAGGTGGATGATCTTCAGTACTTCAAACGGTTTCACCGCTAACGTCTAAATAGCGCGTCTACAATTTCGTATTTTGTTTTCTCCCATTTCTTAAGGTTTTAATTGCCATTCGACAATTCAAAACGCCTCCTCCTAGCTCGGACGAACAGCACGATCCCAAACACCTCGCGGTGTATGTTACGAAACATCGAAATTGTAATGTGTAGGCTCATGAATAACTGCTAAACAACACTCTGACGGTTCGTCGGCCGACCGATTGTGTGAGAAAATAATGCCGAGAGAATAATTGAATATGAGTTCATATGGTCATCGTGATTAAGTAATAAGTCGACTTTTTCTCTACGGAGATTCGAAGAAATAATTTCTCAAATCGCGTGTCTATTTATGAATTCACATTTATTCGAATAATTCTTGTACATTGTGGGTAAACTCTGTGGGCGATGCAATAAACTTTATTAAATTTCTTTATTTTATAAATGTTAGTTATAGCATATTTTTGTTAATATTTTATATTTAAATTTATATAACTTCGATATGTAGTTCTTGTGCCCATTTATGAATTGCAGCAACATGCAACGTAATACTTTCATACACATTAATTTCTTTCATCCTTCGATAGCTCAGTTGGTAGAGCGGTGGACTGTAGTTGATTATACGAAGTAGACATCCATAGGTCGCTGGTTCAAATCCGGCTCGAAGGAGTATTTTTTTATACTGATTGTTTTTAAGAAAAAATTCTTTCCTTTTAACTGTTATCGTGAGTATACACTGCAAAAATGCTTTTTGTCAGAACAATACATATTGTGGATAAAGCCACAGGAAAAAAATTTGTTACTTCATAGATAGGTATTGTAACAAATACAATATTTCTTGTTCTAGCTATATTTATAGTTCCAGTATCAACATTTTTTTACTGTGTAACAGCTAAAATACTGAAAATACTGAAGAATACTGAAAATTCTCAAACTGTAAATTCTTACGCTTTTAATGAATTTACTGTCAAAATATTTTTAACTGTCACATTCTAAGACAATAGTAGTACTAAAATCATTCCGATAACAGTAAAATTGTAACAACATTGTTATTTTCTTTCTGTAGTGAGTGCGATAGTTAAAACATTTTTAGAAGCTCTCAAACTGTAAAACTGTTATTGGTTCACAATTTTGACACTTATAGAAGTTATATTTTTCCAAGCAAACTATCAAAACAGTTATTTTACGTTTTTTTTAAGATATAGTTGTCAAAATATCCATCAAATTGTTAGCGTAATCTTCTTCTTTTCACATATAAGGTGCTTTCGTTTTACATGCGCATCTGAAGTTTTGCTTCACTTCAGTTACCAACCGCGTTCAAAATCAAGTGATGTGGAAATGCACTTTTACGATGCACTTTACTGAAGTGCTTCAGATGAATGAAGCAGACTAATAGCGCGTCACTTGTGATACGCTTCACCTAACCTATAAGAAGCGTTCGTTTTTTGTTTCACTTGTTCTTGCATTTCGTAATACTTTTGACGTCACAACTGAAGCGAAGCGTATTAAAACGAAAGCTATATTAATCATTGCAGCAGTCAAAATATATCTGACAGCTATAAAATCACTTATTCAACAATTTGATGTATCGTATTTTGGCACGTATTTTGGTTAGTATATAAACATTTCGGATAGTTGTGAAATCGTAAAAGGAAATATTTTACACCGTTTTAAAACTTGTAGCCGTTCTAATGAGCTGTGACAGCCAACAAATTACGCCGTTAGTGCTTTTTCTGATTTAATAATTGTAAGATTAGTTATCTTGTTGTGTCATAAACATCAAAAACTTTCTGACACCTGTCAAATTGTATTTTTTCCTATTTTGGAAGTTGTAACTTTCAAACTCTTTCCAAAAACTCAAGTTGTAAAAATTACACTTGTAGCCGTAATAATTTGATGAACTATGAATCGTTAAACTATAAAATCAATTATTTCCTTAGAGTTTTGACATTTGTAATAGTTAAGAGTCAAGTTCAGTCCTGTTTTCCTTAAAAATCATAGAAAAAAAATGAAAAAAATTTGTAAGTTTTAGATTTTCTAGTAAAAGTATTCTCAAATTTTGAACAAAATTGTTAGAGCCGTTTAGCTGTAATTGCATTTTTTCAATGGCGTAGCCAAGGGGAGGGCCCGAGGGGCCCGGGCCCCTCCGAAATTGCACTGTATCCATAATTCAATTTTATTGAAAAATATTAAAATATTTTTTTTTCGATAGAAACGATAAATCTAAATATATCTGAGGAAAATAAGTATCTAATGCAACACTGCACAGTGCACACTCACACAGAGTTGCCAGGTTGGGCGATTTATCGGAATTTGACTTCTGACACAAAATTGCGACAATTTTTTTGAAGAAATCGCAAGTCGCAAATTGAGCGATTTCAAATTGTTCAGGTTGCGCTTAATTTGATTAATTTTATTATTTACTGTACAAATATACATCTCAAAACATTATATGTTATTGGGAAAGTTCAGTACCTTTCATTGTAGCGGTTACACATTTTATGTTACAAAGTTTGTTCGCTAACGTGTTTTTACCACACAATACCCGTAAGAATTTATAATAATTAACATGATTTCTAGTTGGGAGTTGGTCTTTCGCGCTTCAACTGTCAGAATTTGGATGATTTAGAAATGTTAAATATACTTTTTCAAAACTTTCGTTCTTTTTTTAGTTCTTCAACCCTTTTGGGCCCCTCCCAAACCAAAATTCTGGCTACGCCACTGCATTTTCTTATCCAAAATTCCTTTTATTTAGGTAACGGTTCAAACGATTTTATTCAAAAATGTATGAGATATTAAGATTATAATGTAGATAATACTCATTTTTTTCATTATTTTTTTATGAACAGAAACTTCAGAATTAAATCTGGAAAGTTGTTCCATTACTTTGGAGTTAAAGCAATAACGACAACCTCTATGTTTGCTAGTAGTTTCGCTTCTTCTTACATAGATGGCACTATGACAACATCGTACGTCGAAGACAGAATGCGATACAGATATTGCAACAAATAATGGACCGGTTGCAGTTAGAACAAAATCGCTAATGGACATGCGCGGCGGGAACTAAATCACGCCCATTTTTTCAAATATTTAGTTACTTATCCTGAACTACGAAAATTCCCCATGTCACATCTGATTCACATCGTCCGCGTCCAGACTGCTACCAACATCGTAACTTCAAATAATCTAGGTGCATAACAGTCACCATGGTTACCGCGCATAAGCAAAGAACATTTTATAATTGAAATCGGTGCATCGCCGGATCTGATATCTAGCTAGACAAAACTAATAAGTTGCATCTTGTATTTATCGCACTCTTTCGAACTCACAGATTAAACATGAGAAAATCATAACGATATTTTGTGTTTGCAATTGATATTTGATATTGAGAAAGAAGTGAAGTTACTATTAGCTTTGTTTAGTAAGTACGCTTCTAATACTTCCAACGATTGGAAACTGCTGCAAAAAGTGAATGATAGTCACGTTACATTACTAAAGCAATCATTTATTAAATCATAAGTTATTTTTTAATCCATGTCCTACTCTGAAAGCTTTTCTTGTGGCACTTTATATTTTTCTGTTGATGTTTATGTACCGCAAAGAGGAACTTTCCTCCACATTTCGATCTACTTTGTGATTATGACGCAATTTGTAATTCTTTTACCACAAAGACAGAATAGATTGTGTACCTACATAAGTAAAGATAAAATTTTAAGACTTTTTGTTCTTACGTATACTTGTTTTTCATAAGTAATATAACAAGTGACGAAGATTTTCCGATAAAAAATAATTTTTTAATCTGATAAAATCAATTTTATCAGAGAAAAATCTTGGTCACGCGTTGTATTTAAAAAGACTATATAACGAATTTCGTAATTTACTGTCTTCGGTTGTGTTCATTTTGCCATGTATTTGGCTGGTAACTAAGGAAATAAGGTAGTACTTCATTAGCATTGATAAAACCACGAGTGATCACTTATTAAAATCCACACGTGATTTTTTCGCTATAGTATGAATGTCATTGGCTGTTGCTAAGGAATTCCAACTGTGTGATTGGTTGACAGAAATGTGAGTGATATAGTCGAAGAAATATCGTAATTCGGAAGTAATACTGCCAGATCCCACAAATTTGTGATTTACATTTTCGCAAGGTGTTTTACCAAGCGTACAGTTCTTCGTTTTGGTAAACTACACTACCGTCCCCTATTGGCAACGAATTTTACTACTTCGCACTGAACTTGCCTCTTGTTATTTTTTACCATTCTGACAGGTAACCATAAAGTATTTCTGACAAGGGATTCTATAATTATTGTAACTGTCTAAACTTTTGACATCTGTAAAATTATAAAACTACCTAGAAATTTTGTTATGAGTGTCGTAACCACTTGATATTTTTTACCTATTTTTACACTGGTAACTATCCAAATATGTGTGTTATTTGTCAAATTATAAAATTACATAGAATAGAACCTTGATAGGTTCTGGAATAATGCCCGGTTGTACAACTATGTTCAGTTATGCTTGTAATATCAGTTACTTTTATCCAGTTTTGAGAGTCATAACCACAAAAAAATTTTGACTGCTGTCAAATTGTAACCCAGTTGTTTTCTCCTATTTTGTGCTTTGTAGCTGTCAAAATATTTCCGACAGCTGCCAAATTGTAAAAATAGCAAAGTGTATCAAGATTAGCAAAGTGGTGTTTTCTAATATGCGAATTTTGCTGCTAATTGTTTTTTAGAGGAGATTTTGTGATCGTTCGAAAGCGAATGTAGGTATTTCACTAAATGTTTAAGCTAATTTCGACTTGAGAATCTGACTTTACACTTTGAAAACTACGAATTATATAAGCAGTTTTTTCCTTTTTGCTTTAGCAGATACAATAGTTAGAATATTTATAACAGTTTTCAAACTGCGGTTTTAACTAGCCCAAACTTAACCATTTCCGTTGTTAAAACAAATTGCCAAATTTGCCAATTCCAAAAACAAGTATACCTTTCTATTTTCACATATACGAGGGCAGTTCAGATATTATTGTCCCTGACATAGAGTGCGACCAGGTGAACATGACCCCTCAAGCAGCACCATCGATTTGTCATGTACATTCCCAAACAAAAACTCAGCGCGCCAAAATTTAAATGTGATATAATCTTATGTGAGATAATTCTCACAATCTAAAGAAAACAACCTAGAACAAGACTGTACGCAGCTGTCAAACATTCAAAGTGATGGTTAGCGGGGGTGCGAGGTAAGAGGTTGGCAAGTTAGTTCCCATATTTTCCGCGGGCCAGATTAACTTGGTCGCGCTCTAGAATGAAACGACTTGGAAAGGTGGAATTTACTATTTTCCAAAGTAGTGCCCTAAGACACAGACACACTTGGTAAAGATCTTTAACGCCCTCCTGTGTTGTCTTGGGGTACAAACCATTCGTTTACATCTATCATCGGTGTTTCATCGTCCCAAGAGTGAATCCTCAGAAGGGGTTCTTCTGCAGAATAATGGGGCTCCTGTGGGCAGAAATGTTGTCCTGATAAAACAGAACACCACATCTGAGGTTTCCCATCCTTTTTTCTTTGATGAAATCACTTGGTAAAAAATCTATAGGTGACGATAATTTTTTCGGCATCCCAAACAATTGTGGTCATGATCTTCCTCGCAGATGCTGTTGCACGAAACATTCGAGGGGGTGGTGAATCCTTGTGCTTCCATTCCATGCTCTACCTTTTTGATTCAGGATGATAAGGTTTCATCCACAGTAACGAACTATAGATCTAGGAAGTGTACAGGATTTCGCTTAATGATGGCCAAATTCGTCTATGAAGTGACCTGTCGAATGTGCTTTTACTCTGGCGTCAACATTTTCGGTACCCATCGTGCAGCCACCTTTTTGAGATCTAATTCTATCTCTTCATTATGAAAATCAACGCCACCTAGGTCAGGGACAATAATATCTGAATTGCCATCGTATAACTATAAAAATACTTCGAATGGTTTTCAAATAGTAAAACAATAATTTTTATTATGTAGCTATTACTGCGACAATATTTCTAACAGCTATCAAAAAATATTGCTAACGGTTTTGACAGGAATAATATTTGTATATAATTTAAAATCAAACCTGTATGATCAAATTTTCGGTCGAAAAAAGCTGTAAATAATTACAACAAATTATTGATGATCTAAATAACATTCTAAAATACTATTCAACCCATAAAACTTTGTATTACTCGCAGGCTTCCAAGTACAAATGAAGAAACAAATAATATCGCTGCTGCTTAGCAATTAATAATTTAATACGCACTTCAAGCATACCTTCTAACAATCATAATACTTCAAAGACTCTCATTAGGTAGTACTATACGCAATTGCAAATTGCAGTTATAAAGACTTGAAGTTAAAAGATTCATCAATAGTATTCCCTGTCATTTATAACATATCTGATTGAACTCAATTGTTTTGATTGCCGGCAGTAAGAATATATCTATTATCTATGCATGATTAACAATGTATGACTGTGAACAGTTACAACAGTACTTCATGTTTTAATTTAAAAGTCAGCATGTGTCTGTATCTGTCCATACTTGAATTAATTCTTGAAAATAACACTGAAATACAGCACTAATGAATGAGGTAGGTCGCCTAGATACCTTTCATGCTCGTAAAAATATTAACATTCTAATATTAGTTAAAAATATTAATTCTAACCAAACAATACCACTATATTTATAGATTTCTTTTTAATTAAATAGCAACAAAAAGAGCAATAGCGTGATAATAATTAGTTACTAGAAAATGCTTTTGTCTGCTGTGAATCTTGGCATGCATTAGACAGTTTCTTTAGAACCTTCAACTGTTACATCAAGTATAATTATAAAACTTCACGCACATGGCCTGTAAACAAGAGACTGCATTTTTATTTTTATGATCGATTCATCCAAGCAATTTTATTTATCCGGTTAAATGGATATTGCCATAGCAATCGAGTATTGTAAGTATTTCCTTTACTTCAACTATGTTCTACGCACATTCTTTTTCAAAGATATACTTTGAGAACGAATTAACACTTATGAGATATTCGCTGTCTTTAGACGTTATATTCTTTCATAGTGCTACGAAAGATAGTTTTCTAATTAGATTAGATTTACATTTAAAATGGCAATTCGTAATATATGTTGATAGTCGCGGTGGTTCTTTGCTCTTTTTGTTAATTAATGCTATAAGCACAAGTTAATTTAAAGTCTTTTTGATACTATATATATAGAAGACAAAAATAGAAACAATAAAGAATATCAACGGAGAAAAGGAAATACACATACTCATACAGTCTTATAAAATTAAACACAAATTTTAAAATATGTGATGCTCCGTTTAAAATAAGGACATCAATCATAACCTCCGGACAGAACACATCCTTTTCCTCTTTAATGAAACTAGTCCGTGTCATTCTTTTAAACCTCGTTCCATTAACATACCTCTAATAGGTGATCAACTTATAAGTGCGTATCTGCATCTACCCAATCGTAACAACAATGATGAATGATTAATATACAGTAACCAGTTTCCTGTAAGTGGAAATGCGAGAAACTACTCGTTTTAATCCTGTTACTTGATTTCCTTTACGGGAAATCTAATGTTAACAATTAATTGTGTTGTCTTGCTTACGGTTCACGCCCTCTACTCCACTTCAAACTTGTTGTTACAGCATTACATACAGATATTGGAGAAATTAAAAAGGTAGAATACTTCATCTAGTACCTACTAGTATCGGAGAACGGTTTCGTATGATTGGTTATTAATTACATAACTAGCATGTAAATATTTATAACTGTTCGCTCCTTAAAACAAATTTCCGCGCTAGTTTTCAACTTTTATAGTACACGTAGTATTTATGTTAGTTATCTAATTGCAGACATTCCTCGCTCTATTAGAATAATAGAGGAAGTCAGTTAAGAATGTTGTAACATATTCTCTTTTAAACCCGGATGATCTCATACTAATGCATACAGAGATGAGCAGCCTTTGTTTGGAAAAGAACTGAAGAAATAAGGAATAGAATTAAACAATTAGTCGTAGTTAGTGGCACTATCTATTGTTTGTTTAACTACTGATTAATTGCTTATAAATCTCATTGTTAAATACATATTTAATATTAATAATAAAATATCCTTAAAACGAAGGTCTTCTTTAAATAAATATGTGATAAGATATGTATTTTGCTAAAGATGATGTAGTCACGTCTTTGGCGCCTGTTATTTTTATAAAATATGCAAGTGAGTAAATTGTGTATGTTAGAACGATGAGCATCTATAATGCTAATACTGCTATAAAGTCATTAAATTAAATAGAATTAACTCGAGAGATCTCGTATAATACGGAAACAATACAATATAAATAGTAACAAAAGGTTTTTTTTTCTATACTACTCTGAGATTATACTCTTATTAGTATTTAACAAGAGGAAAGGAAACACTATTATACTCTTAATGGCATAATCCTACAGAAAGGACTAAGGTCATGACTGACCGTTTTCAATTAGTTCTTAAAACCACAAATAACTAAAATAAAACTAATGATGCGACGATAGGTACAAAACTTGGTAAACGTAGACGCTTCCGACCTATCTGTTAATGGGTAGTGGATTCCTGAAGGCGGCTTGACTCAGTAAAGATGGTTGTGAAACCAGAAACCAGTAAGCGGATAAGGGGTTAAGGATAAAAATCGAAAATACCAAACCGCAGATAAGCACCAAGATTGTCGTTTATTAAAATATAGAATAAAAAGTATTAAGCTTGATGACCAGTGACGAATAATAATAGACGACACAATATCGTCCCAAAATTCCAGGCATTGATCAAAAGAAAACACTTTTTATTTACCACTTAAAAACATAAGTTACAGACAGAATGTTAAATCACCCACAATACTCACGCGTGGAACTACTCATATCTACCTAGTCTGTTATAGTATTGATTTATTAATTTAATATTCCTAAAAAATCTTCTGGCAACTAAGAATTAGCGTTGACACAAATTATATCCAGTTGAGTCATCAGTTCTTCTCATTCTCTCGTCGTTACTTTGCCAACTTGCTTTTCATTTTCTGTATAATTATTTACTCCCGTTTTATCGAAACTAAATATGTCTAATAGTTTCAACGTCTCCCTTTTAAGAACTTTGAGCAATTTGTCAAACAATTCGATCATTATGTAAAGTATGGTCACCTACCTGAAGTTTTCTAATGATTTTTTTTTGTGATGGGTCCAAGTTGCAGCAGCTTCTTAATCTGCATTGCTTGTCTGAACACGACTGTAACTTTTACTGTGTAATGTGTGTCTGTGTGTACAGTGGCGGAATTAAAACAAGCCTACAACTCGTGAGATCGCTTTGTGTCAGTTTTGCCTACTCTGATTTGTTCTTTATCGTATTGCTTTGATAATGAATTAGTAAAATCATATGGCAAGATCACATTATTAGTATTCATAGAAAAAAAAAGAATAATTACACATAATTTAATTAAATTTGAAAAACGTCACTCGTTTGTGTGCTTAATATTTCTGCCTTGATATTTTTTATACTAAGGAAAAATTTATTAATCATGAACTTTATTAAGGTAAAGTAAAAACTTATAATAAAATTAACACGTAGTATAGAAGAAACAAGTTCTTTGCAGCTGCTCCATTATTTGCCACTACACCCTGCAACCGTTTAGGCATTGGGATGATACAAGATCGGATGTAGTCTGGCGAAAGCTCATTCCAGATTTCCTCGATTTTATCAGATAATTCTTGGACATTTGCAGGTATAAAATTGACGTCATACATTTTTTTTACAATAAAACCCCATATGTTTTCAATAGGGTTTAAGTCCGGGCTTTTAGACGACCGTGGTAAACGAGTTACGTTATTTTCTTGAAACCAGTTCTGAACAGTTCTAGATCTATGAACGGGACAATTGTCATCTTGAAATATAAAGTTTCTTTCAGGAAACAGAATTTCTGACGACGGCAGAAAAATATTTTCGAGAATTGCAATATAATTTGCACTAGTAAACCGACCCTCAATCATCCAGCAAATGCCTGGCCCTTGCATATTAATCCAGAGCCAAACATTGACCGAAAATCTGCCATTCTTTCGAGATTTGCTTGTATAAGCCTCATTGTATCTTGAATTTGGCGGTCTGTACACTCGAACGCAACCATTGTACGAAGACTGGAAGACTTTCTCATCAGTAAAAATAACGGTTTCCCAGAAATTTAAATCACGCGGTAGAAATTCGAATGCAAAACCTATTCTCTAATTTTTATTGTCTGCAGTTAGGAAAGGTTTCTTTACAGCTACTCTATTTCTCAGCTCGGAATCCTGTCTCACTCTATTTCGGGCAGTACGGACGTGTCCAGGAAAATTCGTTCTATTAATTGCAGTCACTACCGACTCAAATGGATTATTCCTCAAAAACTGGATGAGATTTTCATCGTCTTCAGGAGTTGTTACCCTTTTCCGACCGGATCCATTTTTTCTTTGAACAACTCTTTCTTGCTGCCATTTTCTTTTCACCCTCAGTATGGTACTTTTATTCACTTCAAATCTTTGAGCCAATGCTCTGATTGACCATCCTTCCTCTAGTAATGTAACTATTTGTGTTTTCTGAAGCAAACTCAAATTTGGCATTATTGTCTTCTACTACTTTGACAAATTATTTGCAATTAATATATTTGACGTAAGCTGTCAAATAAAGAACGGTTTAATGTGTGGCATTTTGAGTGTACGCTTTTTTTAATTCCGCCACTGTACATGTGTTCAATGGCCTCATTACAGTCCTATATCGCCGTTTATAAGGCTCGGTGTTAACAACTTTACCCCCAACTGTGAATGGCAGATCGATCCAATACAATTCCACCACTGGAGCACCAGTTTGTATGCCCATATCCTTCATAGTATTCAAGAAATTTCAACTATTTACATAAGTGGTACCACCTCGTAAAACATTTTAAACATTGTCGTAAATACTTCGACAATGCTTTTTTCAGTTCGAGCGAAAAACTTCGCTACAGAAGCTATGTTATATCAAGAATAAATAAAGCAGTATTAAGCATTTAATAAAATAACGCGGTTACAATGGAAATTTGCCCACTGTATCACCAGATGACGCAATGGCAACTCTCACTCTTACTTACTCTGATTCCCAACCAGTCCCCATTACATGCAAAAGAAACTCCAAAATCAATACATTTTTCAAACTATATTGCAGGTGAACCGTAAATTCTTATTTTATAAAATTATAGTACAGTAAATGAAATGTCCGGTTTTCAAAATTTTAAAGACTGAGGATGAACTATACTGTTGTAGACGAATCTGTCACAGTGTTGCCAATATAATATATACTGTACAAATCATGCACCTATGGTCAGTGCTTGGCTTAATCACGAACAAAATTAGCTCTAGAACTTGAAAACCATAACAACTAGAATAATGCTCTCCTCAACATTTTGTAGAAAATTTCATGCTCTACAAAAAAAGTCTTACAAGTTTTCATGATATCTTCTACGGTTAAAGCTGGATTCGCAAAAAAGGGATAATATCACAAAAATAACCCTAATTGTCCCTTTTTTGCAGACGTAGGCTTAACGATAGAAGATATCAAAAACTTTTAAAACTTTTTTGTAGAACATGAAATCTTCTCCAAAATAGTCTGCGAGAGCACTATTCTGATTGTTATGGTTTTTAAGTGATCGAGGTAATTCTCTTAGTGATCAAGCCGAGCCCCGACCATGCATAGGTGCGAAATTTGTACTGTATACGTATTGTACTCGTAAAATTGACACTAGAGCACAAAATTTTAGTACGTTCACCGCATTCCTGGGTCCAAACCATGTCTGGTCTCTTGATAGATTACGATGCATATATAGCTACAAGCAAGCAAACACAATTATTTGTATTCCTATCTTCCTTGACTATACAGGCTAACAACTTGAACTACGAAACCCTATTGATAGGAGAGGGTGGTGGGAGTTAAAATTAAATGTATCCATTTTACTATTGACAACATTTTGTATGACAGGAATGTCAGTGGTTATGTCAAATATTTTATCGAACCATCAAACTTTATCCTAATGGAATACACAATTAATGAAAAAGTGCAAATTATAAAGTGGTTTTATAATTTGTCATAGTATTTGAGATAACCACTGACATTCCTGTCATACAAACAATTGACAATACTAAAATGGGTATATTTAATTTTACCCCCACTACTTTCTCCTATCAATAGGCTTTCGTAGTTCAAGTTGTTATCCTGTATATCTATAGATATCGCCTAAGATCATAGAATTAAGTGTGTCTACAAAAATCATTCATTAAGCGTCACTAACGGTATACATGTTAAAGATCTTCATATGTATCTCTAATAGAAAAAATTCAAATCTCCGAAGTTAATAGTTCTTCTTCAAAAAGTAATATGTAGCTACTAAAATTTCATAATAGGTCATTCATGTATATATATTACCTTACTCGTAAAGTGGTACAATAAACTAAGCAATAAACTTGGCGATACTTCGCCAAAAAATTAACGTACATATTATGCATATGCGTTGTCCCCCCGTTGAGCTGTTAATATCAAACCTAATCTCACTATAAATAGATTATAATTTTACCAAGAATACTATACAAGTAGCAGCAATTTTTAAAAGAGAAAACGAAATAAAAAACATTTTATTCCCATCGAGAAGGTTATTTTCCTTCTATAAATTGCATCTGAAATAAACAAAATTTCTACTTCGATTTCAGTAAAGCAATAACGCAATGACATAGTGAAATAGCTACCTGGATTTCAATTACGGACAATTTGCATCATTATCACGGAAAGGGTAAACACGATTAAGTTTTATCTCGTTTCTTTATCCGAACGAGGGACATCATCGTGTTTTTCTCCATTATAACACTGGTCATAATAGCTACGAAGCATCATCAATACAGAGTCTCCATATACAATTAGTGGATTAAGATGAACGACAATCGCGACCTTGTTCCTTCATCAAGGTTACGCAGACTGTCATTAATTGCCCGATCGCTGATGTGGACAACTAAAATAGAACTCCGTGAGGTATGCGTATACAATCACGTGCAAAATAAAGGCGATACCCAGGTACATCCATAGAAACTTTTACAATGCACGGAATATCGTTGCTATGTTACCAGATCAAGCATAATAACAAAACTTTAAAACAACATCCAATGATCTTAGTTATGAAAAAAACTTATATTTTTTAATACATATTTAAATAATGTCTGTGATAGCAAACACGACAAAAGAAAATATGTTAATTTTTCACTTAATTCAAAGCGGTTGTTTATTAATTATAATTTGTCATTATGAAGGTCTATCCAATAATTCAGTGACAATACGTTTTCAATGGATGGAAGTTATAAATTGACTCTAAAGGCAAATTTTATTCAGAAATTCATACGAGTAATAAAAAAACATTTAATAAAAGAACGGAAGCCCAAGGATCACAATTATGTCATAGGCATTGTTGGGCATCCCTACTGAAAGTACTAACAAGATATTCTGGTCTGTCGCTACTGGAATCCTCACTCGATGCCGTAACTAATACTTTACTTAACTTCAAATGTTGTTATTTACTAATGATATTTTTGTCATGAAATGCTAGATAGACAGTATCCCCGATTTTGAAAAATTGTTTGACAATACTTGATTCATGCAAGATGATGTAGTGCTAGTATTGATGAACGCATTGACGCTCATTCATACAAAACACAACTGGACAGTTATTACAATACAAACAACTATAACGTTTACGACCACCACATCAACATTTTTTTCTGACATCAACCTCTGTGGCTACTCTTCCGTTGCAGATGATGCTTGCAGGTTGCTACAGGAAGGGCGTGAATTAACACCCCGTGGATAGTGTAAAACAAAAACTGTTTCAAAAGCAATAATGCAATATATCTGCGTGTCTGCTGTAAATACGGTATGCGGCAAAATAAACAGTACTGAAGTGCGCATGTGTCAAATTCTTGTCGAATATTTGGTTTTCCGATGAAACGGATTTAACATTTAAACGGATAGATTAACAAGCCCCGACATAAGCGTCGCGCAACCCCTTCATAGTGACCATGTTACCATTTGGTGTGCTGTATCCGCACATGGCATATTGGGCCCGTATTTCATTGAAGCAGACGAACGCCGTTAAGTGTGAATCGGGAGCGCTACAGAGAACAGGTTATCACACCATTTCTGCATGATCTTCAGCGATTTATAATCAACAATGGTTTGAGCAGGACGGGGCGACCTGTCACACGGCTACGGAGTCTCTTCGAATGCTGCACAATCATTTCGGGGATCGCCTTATTTCGAGTAGCACTGATTTTGTATGCCCATAGCACTCATCAGACCTAACACCACCTTATGCGTACATATGAAGAATGCTGAAGGAGGCTGTTTTCCGTACTAATCTATCGTCTGATATTCCGGAATTGCGGACTAAAATTCAAGGTTTTTTTGTGCCATGCAACAACCTGTGTTCACAGACATGTTTGTGAACCTTCGCGAACGCTATGAATACTGCTTGAAACTGAACTAAGGGCATCTTGAACATCTGTTTTATCGGGAACGTCGTCGTGAATAATGTTGTGGGCCGCTTAAAATGATGCACTAGAATTACGGCCAAGCTAAATAAAAATTTTAAAATCCAACCAGGTAAGCCTATAGAGGTCGATGAGGAGCACATTTTAACAACAATGTAAATTTTATAACATTCATGATGACGTCACGCCGAAATCAATTTGCATTTTATTAAATACCACATTTATGTTTTCTGTCGCTGTATTGTAAAATAGTTATTTACGAACCAAGTGCGTGAAATCATATTTCGCGAATGAGTGACCAGTTTAAAGCGCGAGCCGTAAGGCGAGCGCTTTATGGACACGAATTCGCGAAATGTTTCACGCACGAAGTTTGTACAATATTTTTTGTACGAGAACTATAATAATAATATATATTGTTAAATACGTAATCGTGTATGACACACTACTAATCTCTTGATATTAATTAAAAAAATTTGAGTTGGCAGTATTGATTATTTGAAATGACATTTAATTTAAAATTATCAAATTCAAAATGGTAATTTATATAATATTTGTTGCTGTTCTGACATTGAATTACATACCTTCCAAATATATCAATTTCTATTTCATTTCCTTTTATTTTCATAGAAAAACAACGAACTGGGTAGCATAGTATTAAGGTTAGGAATTTATGATTTTAAAATGTCACTAAATTAATCAAGTTTCAGGCAGTACCAACTTTACTTTTACGCACTCGTGCTTAAAGTGACTTTTTACGCACGCAAATCGAATCGTGAAATGACAGGTTTTGATAAGCGAGTACAAAAAGGTATTTTATCCAATTATGTTTGTAATTACAAAGAATGAAATTTGATTATTTAAATTTCGCGGTATCGAAGTTTCAAGCTTAGTTTAACGATATTTTCCGTAACGCATGTTAATGTGTATGACGTTTATTTGTCAGATTTGACTTAACTCACTATTCTGCCGTTTGCTTATCTTAAAGTGTAACTTGCTAAATTTAAAATATGAAGTGTAAACTATGAAATCTACAAAACGAATAATTAATTTTGAATGTTTGTCAGTTACCAAGTGACATTTAATGACATATATCTAGAGCCCAATTCAAATTTTGCGTTTTACGCAAATATGCATCAGATAAATAACAATATTTGCGCACTTCAAAATTTGAAATATTGGCGGCAATTTCAAGAAGTTGTTGATTTCATTCAAAATTAGCTGTTTAAGAAATTTACAATAAAAATACCACATTCCGTTTAAATAAATGCAAATTGATTTCGGTATGAGGTTATGATGAATAAAAATATATAATAAGTAATAAAATCCACATTTTTATTAAAATGTGCGCGTTTTGGCCATGTGCCCTAATTCCGCAAAATTTTTTGTGTTTTAACTTGTGATGTGTACAATTTAAGGATTTTTAGTGTGACTACTTAATGTTATTGATACAAATATGAAATTCCTACTCTAATCATTTACCTTCCGATGAAGAATTTAATAAAATTCGAAAGCTGAACATTAAGATAAATGAGTCTTATTTCCTTAAAAGGATTTTTTTTCCATTGGCTGCTAACTCCACTAGTTTACGACCATCTATATCCAGGTTTAACCAAATTCATTAGCAAAAGATCATTTCAATTGCATTTAAGTATATTAAAATTGTCGTTTCATTCCAAATTTTCTATATTGTTTTTTACCACGACTGTAAAAACTAGATAGTATACATAATACACGCTGTACATATTTAGATTGGAGAACATTCTCCACTTGGAAATGAACGCGTACCGGCGCTCAAACGCAATTTACTACTATCTGTACTCGTTTCTATTGCATCTTGTATATACATAATACCGAGAGAATGTTGGAGTTAGTATAATCCAAATTGCCAATTTTACCTTTAAGAATCGTTTAAAAAGTGCAATACTCACTTGAATTTATGCAAATGTATTAGCGGCTGTACTTTGGGTGAGTAATAAATTTTAGAATAACAACTTTGCAGTTAGATAAAGTATTTTCTTTTATTTGCAGGTACTGATTAAAAATACAAAAGTACAGTTATAAATGCAGTAGATCTTTAAATGAAATGAAACGGAGGGTAATTCCAACTAAAAATAACTTCAATTATGCTATTTTTTTTTCTTCTAAATTACGACATTTGTTATGATACAGGCTCGTCATTTAATCGATTTCAAAGTTTCTCGAGGCTAAATATAGACACAAGGTGCCTATATATTGCAAACAATTTCGTAAATGCACTCAGCTAACGCAAATAATTGTTCTATAATTTTTTTCCAGGTCCATCATTCAAGGTTTCCACCGTGTACTAACCGTACATTAACTTGTCGACTTAAAATACTGTTATGTACAACACGATGTGTTCTCGCGACTGCTTTATAAATAGATATTGCCGGTTAGAGTGTTCATTAACATACACATATACGTACATTTATTGTGACTCTTTGTCTTTGCTAAAACGTTATTTTTCTGCCTCCTCCGTATATTTTTTTGTAGTTCTTTTCGTTTCTTTATCTTTTTTTTTTGTTTGTTTAACACACAACGCTTCATTAGGACAAAGGCTGTCTGAACGCATACCATTGTTAAATTTATTAGTTGGTCCGAAACTCATTTTCTATTTGAATGCCTTTCTATCTTCTTTCTTAAATGGGATTCCAGTCGGACTTTGGTTGCAATTAATAGATGTAACTGGTATTTTGCTGTTAGTCTCCAACACTGTAAAATTCATTATCTATATTTTTAATGACTTTCGAATTCTACAAACATAATTTAAATATCTTGTTTAGTATCTATGGTTATTAAAAAGTAACGGTTAATGCTCAAATAGCTTAAAAATAAATCTTATACATAATAATTTCCTAGAAAAACTGTAGACTGCGATAATAAAAAAAATAATTCAATACAAATTTAATTACAGTTAATTTATTATTAAAATGAAAATAAAAATTTGGAAAGTCGACATAAAGCACGTTAAAGATTCTTAAATCAGATATTATTTTTAGGAAACGTTGCAATTCTTCGTTGCCAACATTGTAACAACACCGCTAGTAATTAATCGAAGTGTAAGTGCTGGTTATCTGCAGATATTGACAGAAATAAATCTAATCTTCTTTATTTTTATAGCTGAACACTCTAATACTAATTCTTATGACTTTACTGTTCGAGGTAATCCTTCATGCAGGTTAGATGATCTAGCTGGCCGTTCATTACAGTTTTATGAGATTCTACCTAGACAAAAATATTGAAAATTTGGAACTAAGTGTTGTTGTTTTGTCCGTATCTAAATTATTTCCAGTAGTCTAGCACTTCCAGTTATACCGGAAGTTGTTATAATTTGTAATTTTAAATAGAACACCTATACAATATCTTGCCATTTCTGGATTGTGATGATAACGCTGAATATCTTTTATTAAGGCATCATCACATTTATCATTTCTTTTTCTTGAGATAAAAATTATTGTCCAACATTCAGATAAATGCCAAGTTAGTTAAAAGTTTTTGATGTTTAGTGGGTTGAAGTGTTTAATGCCCTATAAGTTCTGTTGAGAATGCGATACATAAGTTGAAATGCAAATCAATTCGTAACCCATGCATGTACTTCCAATAATTGTTTTAAAAGGTTTTTAAAAAAGTCTTATCAATCCGAGGAAAACACAAATTCTATCCTATCCTGAGTAACCGCAAACTCAGTCCTAAAACGGGCACGATGCTGTACAAAACACACATCCGCCCGATCTTAACCCACGCCAATCCAGCCGCGGCCACAGCGGCTCCATCCTTCCAAAATCACGTTCTGCGACTTGTATTTCGCCTTTCTAAACCCATCACACTAGTCGTCCTCCGAGTATTCTTCGAGAAGGCAAGCAGCAACCCGACGATGAATAGCGCTACTATGCAAAAATCAATTGGGCCCACCAACCATCACACGACGACGAATACATTCCGGCTAACATAATGCGGTAATAGAACATCACTAATACCTAATTATAATCAAAATTGCTAAACACAATAGGCGGAAAATGATGATGGTGAACGCGGGAGTACCACAGGGGTCTGTACAGCGGCCATTACTCTGGAACGTGATGTATAATTGAGTATTACAACTAGAGTTGATAAGGGGTGCTACAACAATAGCATACGCAGATTATCTCCTATTGGTAATAAAAGCTGAAGATGATAAAGATCTGATGTTCAGGGCCAATGAATCGTTAGAGGCAATTGCAAAATGGATGGCTAGGAACGATCTACAGGTCGCGCCGCAGAAATCGGAGGCCGTAATTCTAAAAAGCCCGCGTAAGAGAAGGCATATCTCCTTCAATATGCCTGCAAAAGAAATAACCCCAAAAAAGAGCTCAAATATCTTGGGGTGGTTATCGATGATAAGCTGTCCTTCGGCCCCCATGTAAAATACGTGGTGGGCAGAGCAGTAAACACCGTATCCGCTATGCAGAGGATAATGCCAAATGTAGGAGGCCCAAGTAGTATCAAACGTTCAATCCTTTACGAAGTTGCACAGTCGCAGTTGCAGTACGCGACCCCAGCCTGGGCAGATGTCTGGAGAGTACAAAAATACAAAGACATGTTAGCAAGGACAGAAAGAAGATCACTCCTTAGAATTGGCAATTGCTACAGAACGATCTCGAAAGCCGCGATACAAGTGGTAACAACAATTCCACCTCTCCAGCTTCTAGCGGAGGAGAGATACCAACTCCATATCTCAGAAACCAGGCACACGAACGATACGAAGACAAGAGAGCGATGGAATACCCTGACCAAGTGGCAAACTGCATACGCCGAGCAAGCGGCGACAGCGGAATGGACTAGAGAATTAATACCAGACCTGGGCTAAATGTTAGCACAGAAGGTTGAACACAGTTCCTCTCACGCCATGGCAACTTTCGTAGCTACCTCAAGAGGAAAGGGAAATCCGACGACGACGCCTGCCCTCACTGTGGAAAACCCGACACTCCCGGACATGCCTTATTAGAATGTGACAGATGGGCTAGGAGTAGAAACCAGCTTATCATAGAACTCGAAGCAGAACTGTCAACAAACAACGTTGTGAACCAGATGATGGGGATCCCAATGAAGTGGAACAAAATAGTGAAGTTTATTACCACAGTTATGTCCAAAAAAGAGGAGGATGAAACAACCCGAAACAGAGAACAAACCAATAAATAGAGCTTGTAGACAAACTGGCGCGACTGATGATATGCGTTCTTATTATGTGGTTCCAGCGCGCTGAGTGTGACGACGAAGTAGGGGATTTTAGTCGCTAAGAGTACGGCACTCTCTGGCGAGACCAGCAGTCCATGAGGATTTCCCCCTACTATAAAAAAAATAATAATACCTAATTCTGTTCCTGTGATTTCAGATATCCTTCAGCGAAGGGGATTCAGCAGAAGACTGCAAGAAGCCAATTCATCGACACCCGAGGACCGCCAGAAAGATATTCCAAGAGGAAGTGAATTTGAATGGAGAGGAGCCCACCAGGAGGCAAGTTAAACCAACGCGATGTCAAAATTCAAATACTATTAAATATGCTAGTTTAGTAACATCGAAAGGAAATCTGAGGAGGAGTGTTTTTTAATGGCCACTTGTACAACATACATACAATTTTGTGTCTCTCATTGTAGAATTAAAATAACTTAATTCTGATATCTCTATTCGATGCTAATTAATAATTGCATCATTCTTATGTTTATCTATTTAGTTGAATTATCTTAGTTCCGACGAGATTTCGCTTATTTTTGTCACATTTATTCCTTTTTGGCATTACAAGGCATACACAGTGACAGTGAAAAGCTCACATCATTTTATAATTACAGCTTTAGACTTGTATATTCCATGATATCAAATGACTACAATATATTCCTGTCCTTACACAATTTTATTACTATTTTGCGATTATAATCAAGGTTTTACAAAGACAAATTACAATACTAAATATTCCTAGATGAAGTGTTCATAGTGCAATCTTTACTTATATATCATGAAGATAACCACCATCATTAACGAGCACTTTCCAACTTTTGAATAAATTCCTCATTCTTTTGCCAGGTTATTGTATGTAATCAAGATCTATCCAGTCGGTTAAAAATAAATTATTCGACTGACAAGATAGCCTTAATTAATTCAAAGTAAATGCTTTAATAATAGCTTGCACCGTGCCGCGCCTTAGCGGTCTTCTTCAATGTTCGAATCGAGATTGGTGTTGTGATATGTGGTAATTCAGCGGTTTATAACTTCATTAATGGAGAACATGCGAAGGTAAGGGAAGGTGCGCGTGCAAGGTGGCTGCTACCACGATTGTGAAATTATGTCCGAACCGTAGGAGATCTTTACAATTTTTTGCTCACCTTACATTAGGGTATGTACGATAAAGTAACGGCGGTTGCCCCGATGTCGAAACATCAACGTATAAATAAAGCAAAATAATACAGCTAGCGCCAACGAGGAGTTAACGAGATAAATACAGTAATTTTATCGAGACAACACCCATGCAACAAATGGTTACTCGTTAACGCTGCACGTAGATGATAGAGCAATGACTTTGACTTCTACTTTAATGTTGTAATTTTTATAAATTATTTTAGATAGATAAGAATAAAATATACTGCACACAAGTACTCTGTAATTATGTATTGGAAAAATAAACATTTTGTATAACTGTTTATCAATGCCACACAGCAAAAAATTATGTCAATGTTTCATGTTCAGTTAAGAATGCAAATAATTTTACTAATAAAGATTATTATGTACGTTTCGATGAAAACCCTTTATTTTGTCAGACGAGTCTATTGCAGAACTTTATATCTCTTGTAGAGGTACACGGACATAAATAAGTTTATAGACCTAGGGGGAAATTATCCATCTTAATGACAAATAAATAAGTAGCTCTTAAGACCAACAATGGTACACGGCGGACGCACAGTTTTAATTGAGATGTTTATGGACGATTGTATATGCGGCCATGTAAGTGAGTTATAAATAAATGGTATGGATGATAAAATACGTGTTTGTATTTATTGCTGAAGGAACAATAGGTCTTTCACAGAAAGGTACAGGTTTGATTCACGAATTTCGATTAGTTTCGCATCGATATTGTCGATGTTACCCTATAATTCATCTTATTTGGGCATTGTATCGATAAGACTGAATTTACGAATGCAGAAATACTATATTTATTCGACTAGCAACAAGATGTATTATTATGAATATTTCTTATCTGCGGTCGTATTTCCTGGAATTTGCAAACGATGGGCGTAGATCTTAAAATCAAAAGAATAAATATCAAGCAAGAGATATAAGAAAGCATAATTTCCAAATACAATATATGTACCTACAAAAAGTATTGTCAGATTTCAATTTCTGTCAATGCTCTATGCGTGTAAAACTATAACAAAAATTGAAAAATCAGCAGTTAAACCGATCATTAAAGTTTCCTCGTGCAAGTTGTCATGGATCATTTAGTTCATTCATGCACGATATTTGAGCTTTTTTATTCATCGGAAGCGCGTAACCAGTAATTTCGCCAGTTTTTTCGTGACTCAAAAACCACAATTATACTCCTCTTCTGCATATTATTCTGAACAATTTACCTACATGGAATTAAATTTAATACGTGCAATATTTACGCTCTTTTCTCATTAACTTTCGCAATCTGCAACGTTTTATCTATAATTTAGTCAGAAAGTGCAAAAAGAGGATCATCAGTAATATATGTATGAACTGTACCTACCTACACTGAAGTAGAATTGCTTAAGTTTTCTAGAGTTACGTAGAATATACCTACCTACATACAAACTTACATAAAGATAATACACGAATTAGTCTTTTACAACTGCTTTTATACACCTGTATAATCTTATGTACATTTATCTTTTGTGTCATTGAACGTGTCTTGCTATATCTAAAATAATTTTTTGCTTTAGAAGTTTAACATTCTTGAAATAATGAAAAAACTTCGCATACCTAATTGGCAAGACGTTGAAAAATGTGAATGTGTCATCTACTCTACTCTATTCTACAGCTACATCTATCATATCTTCAACAGTATTCATTAAATGTTGCTACTTTAGTAAAAATAATTCCATAATACCAAAAAAACATGGAAATGGATAGAATTAATCCGGCCTTAAATGTTTACAGTTACTCAAATAATCTCTCTATATTCCAGTTACTTTTATAGTAAATGTCTGGTTGCTATTATACATAGAAACGATTGCAAAGAGAAACATATTTAGTACTTTAACCGTTTCGGTCATAGTGTCGTCAAGTGGCGACCCCGTGTTTTAGCTTCCAACATAGGAACTGAATAGCTGCAAATACCATCTGCTCATGGTGTATTCAATTGAACACATTATTGGCAATCCCTACAATGCACTGTGGTGCCACCTGGTCCTGAAAGGCAGTAACAAAAAATTAAAATTTCTATGTTGGTGGATGACTTGTTACAAGGTGCTGTACACTACATTTTGAATGTTGTATTTGTGCTTATAAGCTTATATTTGGACAATACTTTGCACAGTATAACAAAACCTCAAATATTAAATGACAATTCGTATATTTATTCATTGCCATATAGATAATCTCCAAAAATTTCGTCTAAACCATGTCTAAACGATGATTGACATATAAGGAGATGGTGCACTTGGCCGAGCATCTATCGGAAATTGAAGATCTGAGTTCATGATCAAACTCAGGAATCGGAAAAAGTTGTGAAAACTGAACAAGTCCGGGAAGATGTACCTGCTGAAGAAGTGCCTACTGAACCACAGTCTGGGCCAAGCACCTCACGTTTAGCTTCAACGCGCAAAAAAGACGTAATGAAAGAGTTCACGAGGCAAAATGACTCCCAAAGAAGAGTTCACAAATTTGTATGGCATACAACAGCATCAAAGAGTTGATCCCACCTGCCTCCAAGATATGAAAACGTTTGTTGACATCCATTTGCTGCCCATTTGTTATTTTATTACCTTTTAGTCACGATCAATCGACGACATGTGCCAACCCCTGAAGGGGAGTTGGTAACCCTTCACAAGTGATATCAAAAAATTGAAAATAAATCAGAGTTTCTAGTAGCACAGTTTCAGATTTTTCTCTGAACGAAAATAAATAGTGACCGAAAGGGTTAACTATGTATTTATTACCTATGAAGAAATACGCATCTATGTGGTTGTGGCGCAATAAAGATACTACCACCTCGAACCCTCTGACGCCAAAACTATTATGATGCATGCATACTAAAAAGTATATTTTTGTATGCATGCATCATAATAGTTATTTACGAACCAAGTGCGTGAAATCATATTTCGCGAATGAGTGACCAGTTATGGGCACGAATTCGCGAAATGTTTCACGCACGAAGTTTGTACAATATTTTTTCTACGAGAACTATAATAATAATACATATTTTTAATGTACGTTATCGTTTATGACCATATTATTAAGGTTAGGGATTTATGACTTTAAAATGTCACTAAATTAATCAAGTTCCAGTAAGTACCAACTTTACTTTTACGCACTCGTGCTTAAAGTGACTTTTTACGCACATCGTGAAATGACAGGTTTTGATAAGCGAGTACAAAATAGTTATTTACGAACCAAGTGCGTGAAATCATATTTCGCGAATGAGTGACCAGTTTCGCGAATGAGTGACCGAATTCGCGAAATGTTTCACGCACGAAGTTTGTACAATATTTTTTGTACGAGAACTATAATAATAATACATATTGTTAAATACGTTATCGTTTATGACCATATATTATTCAGGTTAGGGATTTATGATTTTAAAATATCACATTAATCAAGTTCCAGTAAGTACCAACTTTACTTTTACGCACTCGTGCTTAAAGTGACTTTTTACGCACGCAAATCGAATCGTGAAATGACAGGTTTTGATAGGCGAGTACAAAAACCAATTAAAACACACTCATAAGCGTGCATAATCGGGCCTTTATCGCACGGTGTGCGTATAAAGATTGCTTGGTAACAGTCAATCCCAAGCGTTTAATAGTCCAGTGAAATGTCAGGAAATGTCAAATGTCATATAGGTACATGTCATGTATTGAAATTATTGATTTGATTTCTTCTAATTAACATTATTGTTGCATTTACACTAAAAAATATCGTGACAGTCGTGCATAATTAGCTTTTAAAGCACGAGTAACGTTACGAGCTTGATTATGCACTAGTGTCATAATATACTATTTTTCAAGGATTCAATGATTTGGTGGTGGTATGCCTGGACAACCGTGAACGAGACTAGAATAATAAACAAGAACAAATAATGTTTATTCATAGAGTAAAAATTTAAGTATTTGTTTGAGTTATTGTCAAACAAAGAGTACTACAGATTGTTTTTACTAGGATCGCAACATACTATGTAGATTAAAACTCAAAATCAAAAATCTTAAAATATAGTGGAAGTTTTAAATTGTCAGTGATAATATTAGTTCGGATGAAACAGTAAATTAATTGCCATGAGTTCTGAGAAATACTTTTTGATCATTCAAAGTGGTTAATTATAATCAATCATGAATTGAATCAATTATTAGAGTAATGTGGGTTGACCAGGTAATGACTACCTCTCTTCACAGAGGAGGTTTGTTGCGAATGCTCTTAATTTATTTCGTTTAGGATTTTCTTGGGGATGCTTTTGACGTCAGAGGGTTCGTGGTGGTAGTATCTTTATTGCGCGACAACCACATAGATGCGTATTTCTTCATAGGTAATAAATAGGGGAGATCCTTGTACCTTGGGACAGTTTTGTTAAAGACCCCATAATTTCTGTTTGAATCGATATTTAGCTGAAATATTTTAGATATCACAAGCTTATGATAATGTTAAGAGACGGTTATTCAAGGAATTAATAATAAAAGCTTTTTTACTGTAATAAAAAATTAACAACTCTTTTTGCCCTTTCGTCCCAAGTTACAATCACTGCTTGTACTTTGGGACACCCACGTTTGTACTTTGGGACGAATATTTCTCTTAGTACAACCTCTTAATTTTCAATTGTGTAAACAATAAGGTTTGATTTTTCCAATATTTTACTAGTATAATGTATACATAATATCTATTCCTAGTAAACAAGCACTCTCAATATAATTTTTGTAAATTTAATCAGCGTTATTGTTATCCTACCAAAGGTGCCCTATGTTGAAAAGAAAAAAATTGTTAAAATAATAAGTAAACTCTTTATTTTTAAGAAACTCTTATTAGCACAGAAAATTATATTAATATTATTGTTTTAGGAACTTTCTGTAACATCAGGCTTATTTACCACATTTTTGGCAGTAATTTTCAAAACTGGTGCAATCTTCGTGCACCCACAAGCGACAAGACAAACATTGAATCCAGTCTTCTTTCCTTATTGTGGAGAAATAGTTTTCCCCGCACCCTACACAATTATTTTCGTCTGCTATATCATTACATGGATCATCGTCACTCGCTAACATTAGATCATTGTCTTCCTCAGAACTAGTCTCATAATTTTTTTCTTAAAAACTTTTTTTTTTAATTTTCTTTTCTTTTTCTTTACTTCTGTCTTCCTTTTTCTAGCGGCCAATGCCTCTAATTCTTGCTTTTCAGGAGTATCGGTTAAGACCCTTGTTTTACCCTTTCTGTTTCGAGATGTCTTGTTCTTTCTTGGAGGAGCCTTTAGGAAAGGGCGAACGACTTCTGGTGTTAAAAGAGTGCTTTTTTTGGCATCTTCTAGGATACTTGTAGACGTAGATGGCTCTGGAGATGCCGCAATAACTTGATTGCCCTCTTTTTGCTTTTCAATATCCTGCGGCTTTGATGGTCCGGGTAGAGCTGGACTATCTTGAGAATTAGTGGTATTTAACAACATATTTTGCGCGTCTGCAACGTTTTGGTCATCAAACAAGGGCCTATCAGTAACAAAAGAGCTCAGAAACTCGTCTTCACCAAAAATGTTATCATTAAATGGCCATATTCCCGCCACCTTAAAACCATTTTGAATATTGCAAGGCGTAAAAGCTAAGGGAAAAGCAGTTCCAAAACACTCAGCGACATTATAAATAGTTATTGGCGTTCCTGGATGACGCAAAAGCCAATCATTGCAAGCTTTGTTGTAGTATTTCTTGAGCGGGCCAAACACAGAGCGGTCCAAAGGCTGTAGCTTGTGGCTTGTGTGAGGAGGGAATGTGAACAACACTACACCGTTTTCTTTAGCCATGTCGATTATTTTGATTGATAAGTGACTTTCATGGTTGTCCATGATTAAGAGCACTTTCCTATCCTTTCTAGGCCTTACATGCTTTATGAAATGCTTTAGAAATTCTTCAAACTTTTCTGAATTGGACCACCCGTTGGGAGTAGCAAGACCCAGCGTCTCTGGGGGAGCACCATTAGTCATGTGGGATTTAAAATGCACTCGTGGGAATATCATGCAGGGGGGCACTGAATTTCCTAACGCATTGACGCAAGCAATTATAGTAACGTTATTACCTCTTTCTCCTGAAGTAATATTCCCCACTTGTTTTGATCCTTTTGGTGCTAACACTTTCATGGGTGTATGAACGGTAGATAACCCGGACTCATCTACATTGTATATTAGTTCACATGTAAAATTGTGTTTTGTTAGCAAGTCCTTGTATTTTCCAAAAAACTCTGAAACGTTGGTCTTGTTAAAGGCTGTAGCACGAGCCAGGCTTGTTGCTTCTGGTTTTCGCAAGCTGAGGTTTTGGTGTCGCTTAATAAAATATGCATAAAAGGTCTTCCCAGCTGATTTATTAGTTTCCCAAGCGGTTGGATAGGTTTTCTTCAAGATAACTGCATATTCGTATGCTAACTTGAGAAAATCCTCTTTGCAAATGCCATAGTGAAATTTGGATGCTTTTAAACAATATTCAACTAACTGTTCTTCTTCCTCATCAGTAAATACCCTTTTCACTGCATTTTTTGGATCGTACGTGACAGTTAAATTCACATTTTCTTTGTTTTGTTTTACATATCGGCCTATTAATGATTTTGAAACATTAAATTCTTTTGCTGCTTTCCGAATTGAGTATCCCTGTACCATAACCATTTTAATAGCGTTTTTAACATTATTTTCATTTGGTTTTAATCTCTTTACTTTATTCTTACTTCGTGGCATCTAAAACAACCAAAATAACTTTATCCAAAGTTGTAAAACAGTGAACTTCCAAAAAGTTCAATAGCTTGTACCTTGGGACAGTCCCAAGGTACAAAAATATGCATGTCCCAAGGTACAAATATCATTTGCCCTCCAAAAAAGTGAGGTTACGTAATTAGTTTCGACAATTCGTCAAAAATATTAAAATAAGTTAATAATACATTAGCTGACAAGTAAGTTATGCATAATATGAACACTCTTACCACAAAATACTACACGTAAACACGGATGAAAGTAGATTATGAAAAAAAAAACACGAGGGAAAATTTTGACAATGCACCACAACAGACGTAAACATTCAAAATGGTCGAGTTTCTCGGATGCAATCGGAATGTTATACACAAATTACCGTGGGATGTCGCTTTTGGTACTTCTAGCGCCAAATTTGAAACACTTATGCCCATGTCCCAAGGTACACGGTGTCCCCAGGTACAAGGATCTCCCCTACATAGTTAAAGTACAAAATATGTTAACGTAAATATGTTAACGTTACTCGTGCTTTAAAAGCTTGATTATTCACTAGTGTCATAATATACTATTTCTTAATACCAGAAGAACATTTTTTTGTTTTGTTTCGACTAGCTGGCTTGTGCAGACAAACATACCACCACCAAATCATTCCATATCTTCCTTGAAAAAACATACTTTTCTTAATACCAGAAGAACATTATTTTGTTTTGTTTCGACTAGCTGGCTTGTGCAGACAAACATGTGAGAATAAGTTAGTAAATCAGCTCGAACGCTCGAGTTTCGCAGTAGTTCTTAAACATCTATTGTATCTATTGTATCTACCGTAGAGTTTAATATCTTTGATTTTAGGTTGCAAGTTGTTAAACCAATTATGTCAAACATAGGCCGCACATGTGGATTAAGTAAACAAGTAATGTGTTCAATCTTTAATAAATCATTGTTGTACAGGGGCATGATATAATGAAATGTAAAAAGATATAAACTGTGCACAGCATACAAAAAAAACTATTACATTCGACGCCGCTAATTTGCAGATTATTTTCCTGTGAGAGGTTGAAGCCCTACTAAAAGTTTCGCTTCATGTATCCTTGCTCCTACAACCCGACTATTCCTACCACGAAAAACCAGCTCTAGGTACAAGTGTCTATAGTGAATATAGTGTATAGTTATTACTAATAATAATAACAACAATTCGATAGACGCAGAGGTAAGAGCGACTAGCCTTGAGTGGGGTAATACCTATGATGCGGAGTCCGAATCTTGTCGGTTACGCTATCTAACAACATTTCACTGAATCTGTACTTAGCTGGAACTACCATTCGTTACTGAGACATAATTAACAGCACAACATTATTTACAGCGACGTAATGCTGTAACAAAGTCATAGAAATACATTTACGCACATAATTTGCACAGCAAGAGTTGCAGCTGTACCCACTACAAAAAAACGTGAAATCCACATCTAAGATTAGCAATCTTGAAACATTTTTCTCTCTCTCATAACCAAATTAAAAATTGCAAATATAGAAATTGTCAATTGTACTGTGGAATATATCTCTCGTTGCGAAAGCGATTATCTGCAAATTGAATAATAAAAACTTGACATGACATTTATTATACAGATGTATAGATACACCACAAGTATTCATTGAAATGATATTTCAATTATCGGATTATCGCAATAAACCCACCCAATTTATCGTACAACGTACACATCTTTCCAACATCACTTTTTCTCACATTTACATAGCTTGTATAATTGTTTGCACTGCGTAGGAGCAACACTTACGCCTGTGCATGAAGATTCCCATAGGATACACAAACACCACGCAAAATATTCAATTATAGATTAAATGTCTAGATAATTATTAAATATTTAACAAAAGATTTTAGAGAGGTGTTAATCTATCTCTAGTCTGCTATGAATCGATATATTGTCTGAACTTAGTAAAACCCATTCTCTCAACACATACATTAGTCCAATCATTGGATTATACTAAATCTATAGCATAATCTCACAATAAATACATTTCATCGGTGCACTTATGAATTCCACCCAAGCAAACCCTTTTGTATAAGGAAAGTATCTCGCTCACATCGAGTTAACAACGAGAAAAGTCCATATAAGCGCTGAACGACTGATTTAATAAATAAAGCGACTTGTTAGCATCGTGTTCTGGTCCCCAGTCGCGCATCATGTATTACTTTGATTGCAACGTGACCCTCGCGATGACCCTTTATTAATCACATGTTTGTAATTTTTTGCAAACAGTTAACGAACTGTTCTTGCGAAGTAATGAGTTAATATGTAACCACTCAATTGAAGTATTGTTATTTACGAGAAGGAAGTTGCAACGTACATTATCTGCACGTGAAAATGTAATGTTGATTACAAAAATATTTCCTGGATATCGACTAGATGTTCCATAAAGAAAAGATTTATAAATTAAGATATATTTTTTATTTAAATGAGTGCCAGATTCTCTATTCAAAATAACTTCAAACATCCTGGTCTTCAAACTATATATCTATCAATTTGGTCATTGTTGAAATGGGACCATCATTCCAACACCTCGTTGTCACAGACTTTACCACAAAATTTTTAATTCTATATCAGTAAAAGTATCCTGCAGATATTTCCATGAAAAATATCAGCGTTAAAAAAAGTTATACGAAGCGCTGTAAGTACAAAGCCTTCAAATCAATCTGTAAAATATTAAATCTGCCTAACGGATATCATATTTTACACGCACAGTCGTGGAAGCGAACACCTGTAGCATCCGCCGCCGTCAATTGAATTTAACTTCGCTAATCCGCATTTTGATTTATGAGCTTACTGCTTTATTATTGTCCCGATCAGACAATACTATCCATAAATTTATATTCCTAACGAAACTGTCATTGTTTCGTGCACCTTTGATACATTATTAGTTAAATTTTTCCATATCTAACAAAACACAAAAATATGCACACAATCTTTAAAAGTTACCTACTTATAAGTTTGTTATGGTAATAGCATCAGAGCATAGGTAATAGCACTTATAAAACTCTTGAGTTTTTATTGTCATTAATGACTATTAACTTGGATTAATATAAATATTTAATTCTGTATATTTTGTATTCGAACGAATTAAGTATGTACGGTACAGCTCTAAAACTACGAAAGCTGTCAGTGACCGATTGATTTTATTAAGCCAATCAAAAAAGGTATGTGTTCTATTCATATTTTTTTTACTAACAAACAAACCATACCGTGGAACTCACTGCAAGTTTTAACCCTTCAGTAGTCGCGTGGAGGACTATTCTCCTCCACGCATATTCTCTTTAAAAAAAATCACTGAATTTAAAAAGATATATTCCCCTAACTTTTAGTACCTTTCCACAGTACATTTACCTACCCTCATATGCATATGTGTTTACATTTTACATAGCATAAACAAAGCAGTTCGGTTTAAAGTCAAGTGGCTGATCATAGTCATCTACGCGACCGTTTACGCGAAAGTATCGTTACGAGTTTTATTTAGAAGTATTAATTATTTGGTGGTGTTATTGCAAGTATTATATCGTAAGGTGTGCATTATTTTAATAAATGTGTATAAAAAAATTTTGTATAGTTTATTATTTTATTATTTATTATATAAATACACATCTTGTTATTGCATTCTTGGAGTGCGTCCAAGTGAAGTGCAAAATTTAGTACCATCACAGAAACAACTTCAATAGTACAGCCCTTCTGGAAATTGTGGGAACATTTTCAGATGAAGTATTACTTATGATTTGCGATGTAATTTTACGCTAAAGAACCAATATTATCCAGTTGCAATCTTTAACTCATAATCGATTAGGTTAGGTGTCTGACTATCGTTGTGGCGGAACGATAGGAGCCCGGTTTTAATTCTCCGCAAAGACGATGACATTTTTTCGGAGAATTGAAATCCGATCGACCTACCATTCGCTGCTGGGAGCAAAGTGATTACAGCGCAGTATTATAAAAGGCGGTTTAATGCTGTCACAAAGCCATTTCAACGCAATTATACACACACAAACTACACCGCGAGAGTTGTGATATATAAATAATTAGAGTCCTATATTCATATATATTATAGGTTAAAAAAACAAATAAATTGTGTCAAAATAATCTCGTTGTGTAAATACACAGCGAAAAAAGATTCACTAAATATATTTATTAACTTGATATTATTTTGGAGGACAATAGTCCTCCACGCGACTAAACGTGTTTGTAATTGCAACGCGACTACTAAAGGGTTAAACGCGTCAGTGATTTAGACTGTCAGTCTTAAGGTGGCGTACTTGGCCCTCTATTTCAATAACTTGAACTTGATGAGTAAATGTTGCATTTTTATCGAATATATTCAAAATTAGATGGCGTAAGGCTTACGAATCTCTAGAAAAGTAAAAAGTAATGAAATACTTAAACATGCGTAACATTTTGGCTGAAATAACATAGGAAAAGTTAAGATTAGAATATTGGTTGTAATACAAAATATATTATAATATAAATATAAACTTCTGGGAAAAATAAAATATAACATTATATAGAAGAAAGGTATCCAGGGATTCTTGAAACGAGTTTTACTGGTTGCATATTATGTAGTTTAGAACTGAATGTATTGAACAGGTATATTTCAATATAATCTTTTCGGTATAAATGCGATAGCCTAAGGCAATAACACCCTAATATTCTATTTACAAAACATATTTGTGCGTACATGCGTTGTTTGTTACAGGTAGAATCTTAGTTCAGCACTAATTGTCTTGCGACTAACTTGAAGTAATGAAGTAATAGGTACCGTTTTTCATCGTCTTCGTTAATTTTAGATTATTTTTTCGTTGTATATAGTTATTTTAGTGAATAAGGAAGAATATTTTTGTATATTTGTTTCTGTATATAATTGTACATAGTTCTAATGGTAAACTGTCCTTGAAGAGGAACCATAATTATTATTTTCAGGTAAATACTCATTTGGAAGATCGCGATATCACGTCTCAACAGTCGCAAATTGCATGTAATAATAATCACTTATTGAAAAATATTATAGATTCAAGGACAACTAAATATCAGGAAAAGAAAGCTGTACTACTTTGTAGTTTTCATTGATGAAACCCAACCACTTTTATAGAAGAAATATATAGGGATGAACAACTTTGTAGAAACTTAATGGTTCCAAAATTAAGGCAATTTTTCCTTGGGTGTTTTTTGCCTGAGAGGATTCAGCAGCTTATGTAGTGAAAGCTCCGCACACGCAGCTGTAGTAGATTACTAGGATTAGACAGGAAACCTTTCTCCACACAAGTTACGCTTATGAAGTATATTCTATAATGGATATGACTACATGTTATATAGATAATTATTATTAAAATTTCCGTTATAACCATCACAGTGTATGTATGTGAAATACTAAATGTAAATATAATAAAGGACAGTAAATTTTATTGTGGAATGAATTGTTATCTGTATTATTTATCAATAAAAGGCAAGAGAGATATTTGGATTTTATTTGTCTTTCTTTCTCTACACCCACACGCCAAGTAATGATTCATCAATATGTATTTACTTATGCATGTGTAATTGTAAGAATATGTCTCGAAAGTATTGAAATCAATTTATTACTTGAATAAAAATAATTTAGTAAGACCTTTCTCTAAAAAAGTATATTTGTGCATACAATCAAGTTTTGCAATTCTTGTGATACTAAACTGACTAAATCCAATAATCGTGATGCGTACTATTTTGAAAGCAACATATAACAATAATCCTGTATACTGTTCAAGTTATGTTATAAAGAAGTATGATGTTATGTATGATGACTATCTTTCACAGTTACGGAAAAAGAAACGAGTCGTATGTACGACTCTAAAATTTTTCTTCTTCATTTACATTTTTTAATAAAACATTTAATTTAATGTTTTTCTGAATATCAAAGCAGTCAATTTTGGTGTTAAACTGATTGCCTATACATAGTTATATAATAGTTATCTAATGCTAGTGACATCTAATATAAAACTGGCAAACTGTTTGGACAGATATGGGGCTGTTGTTGATACTCAGCCCCTAAACTTACTTCCTGAAAAAAATACTGCATATTTTGAAATTATTTCAATACAGATCGTATCAGTATATTTTTCTACATATTCTAAAGGTAATATTATCAAAATTTTATATTTTTTCTCATTTTTCTCGCAATCAAAGAATATTTAATTTAAAAAAAGATATTTAGATTTACAACAAAGATAATATCTTCAATGTAACAACGCGAAAATACATTTTTAATGTCTAGTTTTTCCGAATACTACGTTTCTAATAATTATTGTCGAACAGCGCCCCCTACTTTACCGAAACGCCACCTTAAGCCTGAATAAAGTGTGAAGGGAAATTAAAGAACTTTCGCTACTACTTTTGATGTGATAGATAGATAGTTTACGAGATGGCTAAGTAGCCTCTTGCCACTGCGACATATGGGCCTATTGTAGCTCCCTGTAGTCTAGACCACCTGCCTGGCCTTTGCCTTCTTCATACCGGGTCTCTGTTTGCATGTAGCTCGCTGTATCTGGATATGGTTTGCCAATACACTCTAGCTTCAATCTGGCTAGTCCCCCGCATTGGTATCATAAGATGTGCTGCGAGGATTCTGCACATAGCATTTTCCCCCAGATCAGTTCTGAAGAGGGCAACAAAACAAATTCCTTACCTACATTTGGCATGTTTATTATAATATTTACGTATACCTAATTCATAAAAAAAAACAAAGTGGAAATATGTTTTATTAATAATCATTTTTATTGCAACAATTCTGCAACTTTATGTTAACATACCTGATTTTTAAATTTAAATGTGTTAAAAATTTAACAAAGTCAAAGTCATTGATTCACGTAAGAAATTCTAACCTAAAAAAATAAATCTAAAACGTATACCCAGATAATTCAATTTTTCGAAGTTACCAAACTAAATATTTACTTTAACATTACAAGTCAGTCGGTATATAGAATATAAAATGTATTTGTCTAAATTAAAGAAAATAAAACAGCATTAAATACGTACGAAAATTATTTTTTAATATAAAACTTTTTTATCTATTTCTTAGACATAAATTACCTATATCAATTAAAATAACAGTTTGCTACCAACACGATCACAAGATTGATTGCCAAAGATACTTGCAGCTCTAAGATTTTGCTTATAAACAAAAATACCTACATAAAATTCTTAATAAAATGAGTCTTAGATAGTTAATTTTAACATTTATTAACGCCGAAAGATTTGCATTTCAAATTTGTTATCGATTGAGTGCTCTCTGCCATATCTTAGCCTTCTTTTGAATCACGAACGAAATCCAATAGACTACTACCAATCCAATAGACTACTACCAAAGAAAATTTTACATTCAACGAATATGGTGGCGCTACCTTTTCATTAAAAGCTGAAACTTTGTATATCGCTCAAACATCAGAGATGGCGCTGATGTAGGTAAGTTGTTTTTACAAAAATATATCCTTCATAAATGAGGGTAGATATTTAGAATTAAATAAATATGTCATAGATTTACATAAATACACATACATTAAACAAAAAAAAAGTATGTATTTAGAAATTGATATGCTGATTTTTATTATTATATTTGTTATCCAAGTGACCATAATTGTTGATACCTCCATAAAAAGCGACAAATTAAAGAAATATAGGGTTAAAGTTTGTAAGTTGTACAAGATTATAATAATATAAGGTCCTATAATGAATAGTTTTGGTGCTCTATAAAAGGTTGTCACGTGATCTAAGAAAACTTACCGGAAAATATGTCAAATGAACAAATTCTAGTATTAATCTCGAGAGGGCGCTTTACGATCTTTATTCAATAATATTTCTTTGAAACGGTTACGCTTTTTAAAACATCAAATAATTGAATCAAATTTCATCCGGAATTATATACATACAACCGCTACTTCTTAAGACAAATCATTTATATAAAAATATACTTCATACAATGACTTCATATCATCAATCGCTTATACCTATAAAGTTTCGCAAATACACGTCAGATGCCGCATCGTATCGTAAAAAAATAGAAAGCGCAAATAATATCGTACGATAAATTCATAAATAATTTATTGTATTTGAACTACTAGTTGTTAAATATCAAATGGCAATGTATTGTCTAAATAATCAAGTCAATATATTGATTTAAGTTCGCTTTACATATTAGACTCTTCCACACAATCATTCTGTTTATGATAGAACAGAAAGAATCTGCGCAAACTCATTGTGACCCTGCGAGATGCCTGCTTGGGCGCGAAATTGGCGGTCTTAGTATCAGGAGAGCAGAAACGTTTACAAGTATAGAACGTTAAAACTCTATGAATCGAATGAAACCTCGCAGCACAGGAAAACGTTTATCACCATACGCGTTTTCTGCTATCCTAATAACAGGAGTTCTTGTTTGATAAACTTGATGCACAAAATGACAGGTGTGGTTGTGATTTGATGTGTGAAACGTGTATGGAAAAGGGAATTCGAACAAATGTCGTTACTATCAATTAAATTAAATAAAGGCGCCATATTGTTATTTAATTAAACTTCGCTAACAAACTAACTTTTAAGTTAAGAAGAGTCTACGGTTGCCAAATTGTATAAAAAATTCTGGTACCCACACTGTTTGTTTGTTAATAAAATACAGCAATATTTGTAGTTGTCAACTGTAAATTTGTAAAATATCTAGCATATGTAAAAACTCAAAAGTATTTTATTAAACTGCTAATATATAAATAAAGTAAATTTTTTGTTTTGTCTCACTCTTACTACGGCCATGTTTGCATTTTACTCTCGGTATTTTGTCATAATTCATAACTGAGAGGGTTCTGTTAACAAGGCAGCAGAAACGAAAGGAAGTCGTGAAATGGACCAACAATTTTTCGTGAGAGATTGTTGTACTTATATCGTATGTGTTTAATGAAATAATATTTATTTTATAGCACAAATAAAATTCTGAATTATTTATTTTTGTGAATTCTAGTACAAATATTGAAAATAAGCTATACTTCTAACAGTAATAATAATTGCATTAATGATTAAATGTAAATAAAAGCAATCCATATATAATTCTACTAAGCTAATACCACACCTAATTACTCAGGATTTGACAAAATGAATCACTGGTAAATGCTTATTGTCAACTACTATTTGTTTAACCGCGGTGAAGAAAATTTGATATTTAATTGAACTTGGCAGTTGTTTATGCTCTAAATTTCATTATTGTAATGTGCCCTCAAAGTAATTTCGGGAGCTTTAATGAATGTGTAATTTTAGAAAAAAAATTGTTTACGATTACATTGATGATTTTTAAAATCTATTTAACGTACATATACTTTTTTAAGAGTAATAATTTAAATAATATTATTTTTATTATTCATACGTTCACAACTCCGTTAATTTTTAAACATAAATGAACTGATTGTGAGTGAATGATAGGTTCTCATGGACCTTCTATGAAAATAAGTTTCATTCAATAAAAATCATACAACCTTGGCCAAAAGTATTATAAGCACCCCTATGAAAGAGGTACTTTGTACAGTATTTAAAAAAATGGTCGCTTGGACAGATGTGGCACTGATGTGTTCAAACGTCAATTACAACAATAAACCAGGAAACGAGATTTTTTTAATACTAAAATATTTAGCTTTCATTTGTTACTCATCGTGTAAGGAAGATCTCATGTGTGATTTATTTAGCATCGAAAGACGATTTAATATTTAGATTCGAAGGCAACAGGAAAAATCTCAAGTTGATATAAAGATGATCGAAAGTTGGAAATAATAATTGTAATAAATGTAATTTTTAAATTCCATTAATAAGTCACTTTACAAATAAATCTAGCTATAGACCTGTATCCATCAGAATTAGTTGAAATACGCACGAAAAAACGCGATTGAGATAATATATTACCTACCTGCTATTCAGTCCGACTTTATAGGAAGCATTTCAATTGTAACACGGCATTGCTGATCGCAAAATGAAAATTTTGTGCTTTCATATTAACCGAGTTATAGGGCTTTCTTTTTGGCGGGGCCAGGGACATGCCAGCCCCGCCACCCACTATTTCGAAATTTCATACACGCCATGTTTTGTGCTTATTTTGTGCCGTCTTGTACCGCAAAAAGAAAATTTTGTGCGAAAGTACGGGGTTGGCAGGACTGGGGACATGTACCTCATTAGGAGCACTGGCGAAGCAAAACTGCCATGTATTCACTTGATTACTCGAAAGCTTTTGACACGTTGAATCACAATTTAATGTTGCGAAGAACTTGCTGCATAACTGTCTCCTTAGTAGGAGTAGCTGTGTAATTCTAAGTAATAAGACATCCTCTATTATACCCATTAGATGTATTGTACCACAGGATTCTATATTTGGACCTTTGCTTTGTTGTATATATACCTCTTCCTTTGTTAATTACCTCAAGGTCAACTATTGTCACTTTACGCTGACGATACCCAAATATGTTATTCTTTTTCCCTTAATAATGCAATAGACGCCTGTCGCAAATTAAATTTGGATATCAAGCAGCTGTTTCATATATCTGAACAACACTTCGTGTGAATGCCAGCAGAACAGATGCAATTTTGTTTTGTCCTAAACAACTACGAACTAATTGGGCTTACAGAGATAAAATAAATATCGTTATTAACAATATTTCTATTCGTTTAAAACATAGTACAAAAAATTATGAACAATGAAGATTAATTTAAGACGAAACAACTTAAATTTCTGAAGAAATGCTTATAAAATCCAGAAAATTCAAAACTCATATTTACGATTAATATTCGGTATAAAGAGCAGAAAACATATTTTTCATAAATTGAAGGACGCGATGTGGTTTAAATTGAAAAACAGAAGACTGTAGCATTCCGAAAGGTTGTATTATCGTATTGACAACACCTCCACCATATTTATGCAACAAAATAAAATTCCGAACATAACCTGAATATTCGTTTCAAGGGTGCCTTAATGCCGCCAATACACAAATATCATTTGTTTAAGAAAAATTTTACATATCAAATTAGCTACTTTTATAATGGCATTCCCTTTCACATTAGATCAAGTGGGTCCGTTCGGCTAATCGAAAAGAAATACTTTCAATGAGTCGACATTGGCTGGGACTGTATTGGCATTGGGTAGTCTGTAGGCATGTCAGTTTCTCTCTATTAGGTCTAATAGCAGAATTCTAGGGTTAAATCTATCGGCACCAATAGATGCAGAAATCAATCTCCAGATAATTATAGCAATATCAATTTCCGAGACACCATAAAATACTAATTTATGAGATAAATATTTTGCTTTACTTTTCGTTAGAAACACTTGAGATAAAATATGTATTTGATTCTTTTAATCTCCATCTGAATATTCCACAAATACTCAGGTAATAAACAGTTTTTGTTTGAGTAAGTATTTAAAAATCTAATTACGTATTTTTTTTTGCGATATATAAATTAAACAGTGTATTATTTTTGGGAAATTAAAAATAATACGATCAACTGTTTAGCAAGATCACAGCTGATTAAAACGGCATTATCTGTTAATAAACGAAAGCAACATAGCGTAGTAAAGTAAACAATTGATTGCCAGCTTAGATAAACGTCAAAACCTTGACAAATATTTGTTCGAAAGCGCTGTATTGACTTATCCATAAGTAAATCGCCGATATAAAACTTATCTAATAAAATATATATATAAATAAAAAGCTGGAGACAATTGCTGTTTTGTTAACGGGCCGAAGAAAAAATATACTGCAACAAATATTTTTGTAAAAATAGCTATTTATGTAACAAGTATACTATTTTCTTGACCGAGTCGAATTTATGGCCGAGTGAGCTTGCGAGCAAGGCTATAATAAAGACGAAGCCTAGAAAGTTATGTATGTACGATTTATATACATAACTTTAACAACTTATACAATAAATAATTAAAATTATTAGTATCTGACAGATCGTAAAGTTATTAATAAGCAGCTGGGTATGTTGACAGTATTTTGTTATTTGTACAAACGTCAATTGACTTATTGAAAATGTCAGAGTCTTAATCGCAAATTGAATGCTGAAAAACATGTTATAAAAAATTAGCTGCAAATGCTAGAGACTCATTTTTACCTAATAAATCTAAATTTCAGTACGAAACTATTTTTGCAATATACCGCAAATGGTGATGTACCTACATCAAATAATATAGCAAAGTTTTTGACATCACATACATTAAGAGTAACTTGTCATTTACTGTTCTGAATCTAACAGTCGTTAATGCCAATTTTGAACATTTATGGATAAAGATGATTATAAATAAGGTATGTTTCATGATTGGTGTTGTTTATAGATCTCCCTCATCTGATAGAGCTGTATTTTTGGAAGCTTTTGAGAATTTATTGTCCGATATCATTCTTGACACTCATGAAATCATAATTATGGGTGATTTTAATATCGACTTATTGCATTCTAACGATAAATATTGCCTCTTGTTCTCTAATTTGTGTGACTCATTGGGTATTAAGCAAGTTATTGATAATCCTACACGTGTAACTTCAACCTCACAGTCATTAATTGACTTTGTCCTACTTTTTTCACATACGCCTGTACTCAAGTGTGGTGTCGCTCATGATTTGCCGATATCTGATCATTATTTAGTTTTTGCCCAAGTAGATGTATGTGTGCCTCCTCATGTTCCCCACTACCGAACTTTCAGAGATTTCCACCATTTCATCCATGACGATTTTTATAACGATCTGCAGGCGCTGCCATGGCACTGGATTTGTAGTATTCAGAATATAAACAATAATTTTTTTTTTTTTAATTCTGTTTTAATTGACTTATTTGATATCTATGCGCCGCTTAAAACGGTCCGTTTTCGAAGGCCGAGGGCTCCATGGCTAACAGATAATATACGACTCATTATGTCACTTCGGGATAAAGCATTCAGAAAGGCTAAGACTCTAAGGACCCCTGCTTCTATAAATTATTATAAACAATTTCGCAACTTCACAACCTCTGCCATTCGTCGTGCCTATTTGCGCTTTGCATCTGCACATACAAGCTCTAGAAACCTATGGAAATGCCTTAAGACCTTGAATGTGTATAGTAGTGGCGCAAGGGCCGAGATACCACCGCATTTGGCTAATGTAAATGAGTTGAATAATCACTTTTTAAATGCAATGTCTCACCATGCGGCTGATGAGGCTTTGGTAAATTTTTATGGCGCTAATGTTACTGTTGCTGCTCAATTCTCTTTCACCCTTGTTTCTGTTGACGAAGTTAAATCAATATTATTTTCAATTAAATCAGAAGCAATTGGTCACGATAGTATATCGCACAAAATGTTAATACTTTGCTGTCCTTTTATACTTCCAATCATCACCCATATAATTAATTCGTGTCTCTTGGACAATATCTTCCTGAATGTTGGAAAATCAGTGTTATTGTGCCAACAGCCAAAAATGGCTCCCCAATGAATTTTGGTGATATACGCCCAATATCGATTTTGCCGGTAATGTCTAAGGTATTAGAAAAGATAGTTGACCAACAAGTACGAATATACTTAGATGCTTTTAGCATCTTACCTAATGAACAATCTGGTTTTCGCTCGGGTTACAGCTGTGCAACAGCAATGGCTCACGTAACTGATGATATTTTCTCTGCTATTGATAGTGGACAAATTATGGTTCTGGTACTGCTGGACTACAGCAAGGCTTTCGATACCATCAATCACCAGCTGTTGCTATCCATTCTGCATTACGTTGGCCTCAGCCGGGAATCGATAGCCTTTTTTCAGTCCTACATTGTGGGTCGTAGTCAGGTGGTGTCTTTGCGGGACAACAGCTCATCTTCCAAATGCGTGGTATCTGGTGTGCCTCAGGGGAGTGTATTGGGACCCCTTCTTTACTGCATATATACTTCCGGCATCATAAAGAGTCTACGCCATTGCTCGTACCATATGTATGCGGATGATACGCAAGCCTATTTCTCTTTCAATGTGGACGATGCCCGGGATGCAATTGCGAAAATTAATGCCGATTTACAGTTTCTGACTACCGAATCATCTAGACATTCTCTAATAATTAACCCTAATAAGTCCTCAGTTATGGTATTTGGCCGGCCTTCTGCTGTATCCAGGATCATGCCTCAGGTGCGGATTGTGGTAAATGACGATGTACTGCCAGTATCTGAGTGTTCTCGAAGTCTTGGACTTTTATTGGACACACGTCTTCGTTTCAAAAAACATGTCTCACGACTTATTAGTACCGCCTTTTATAAATTGAAAGTTCTTTACGGCAGCAGGGGCTGCCTATATCAAGACATGAGGAAGTTGCTTTGTCAATCTCTGGTGCTTTCAGTCTTTAACTTCTGCATCAATGTATACTATCCTTGCTTGGATTACACTGACAGACTAAGAATCCAGCGAGTGCAGAATGCCTGCTTGCGATTCATTTATGGGTTAAGGCGATATGATCACATTTCACATACCCTCAAATGGGCAAATTGGTTAAGCATGTCCTCCAGAGCCAACTATCTCGCCTCTCTATTTTATTTCAAAATTATTTATTTCAAAAGACCCAATTACCTATATAGAAAGGTACTTTTCAGGACCGACGTGCACAACATTAACGTTAGGAGCAGGGGCCTACTGACGCCTCCCGCCCATCACCTGGAAATTTATAAGAGAAGTTTCTCTTATAACATTGTAAAATTTTATAATGCTATTCCTCACAATTTGAGATCTCTTGCTCCGTCTGCCTTTGCTCGTGGCCTGAGGGATTACCTTTACAGACTTTGTTAGGCTAACTAGGCGAGTGTGTTGAGCATTGGGTTCTAGATTTTTTTTTTGTTATTACTTTTCATTGCAGCGTGTCACAATCGGTACTGCATGCTATGCATTCTATTTATTAATATATTTCTCTTTCATTATAATTAGCGTTTGAGACTCGAATTTAGTTAGTAAGGATAGTTTAAGTTTAGGTACTAGAGTCAGAGCAGCTGTGTGCTTCGCATACAGCTGATCTTGTACCTTTTGATGGCAGATTTAGTTTATATTCTTATTATTATTTATTTACTCTAACCGATACCTTTTCTATCTTTTTTCTTTGTAATTTGATTGAATGTGTATTTTTTCTTTTTTTTGTCATCAATAAACAGCTATTATTATTATTATTATTATCTATTTGACACTGACATAAGAGTCCATTTTTCAGTTTTTAAGTACTAGTACATTAAAGTGGCACTTTATGGACGGTAAAGTACCAGTAAGGTAGCTCATAAAGTAGGCAACTATGATGCAGTCGAATATAAACTATTGTTTTTTTCCTGCAATGAAATGTCATATTTTTTTTAAATTGTCTTAGATTCAATGTAGTTATAAGTGAAGCAAAGTGAACGTGCAAAAGTAGATTGCTGTTAGAAGAAGGTGCAGGAAGGAAAGATGTGGAATACAAAAACAAAACAAATTTAACAAAATATGTAGGTATATTAAACATATTAATAACCGAAGAGATGGTCATCTTGATATCCAAAAAATAATGATCTGTTAAAATTCTAAAGAAAGTGGGATCCCAAAACTTTAAAACAAAGTTCCGATTATTGTATTCCGTGAACGTCTTGACAGGCTAAGAACGATTGGGTGGCACCAGTTTGGATTTAATTGAAATTTCTCCTGAAACGTAAAAAATAAATTACTCTTGAATTTCTAAACTGACTATTTTTGTGCTACAATTGTTTCGATTAGAGCGAAATTTGGATTTATTTGTTCAAATGTTAAGAGCTTCACAAACCCACTTCCGTTCGTGGTACGACATTTATATTTTCCAAGAGTGCCCTTGATACTGAAAAATGATGATACTGTAAAATAATCCTCAAATATCTCCGACATTTATTTTCTTGACTAACAAAAATATGACAACATATGTGCACGTTAATTATGCAACACTACAGTCACTTCTCTGTAGTAATAAAATATAATTAACGAGATTCTCTCGAATGATAATAGTTATTTTATTATCTTCCTACACTAGTATCTACACTAATTAGAATAGAAAAAAATACATGTATAGTAAGTATGTATGCACTTTTTTGAAGGTAATTATTTCAACTTTAAACGAGACGACATGTTAAATGTGTAACATAGGTTGTTCACATTTTACTTTCTTATAAATTCACCTACTTGAGGAACGCCATGGGTGTAGAAACAAGAAATTTAAATCCTAAACAAGAAAATTAAATGATCGTATCTCAAATAACCGCTATTACTATTACACCTTTTAATAATTATCTAATTCTTGTAATTATACTGTGCAATAGTGTTTGTGGTAGAAAAGGAACATAGTCAATGAAACTAATTATTTTCGGTTGTCTTATTGTAAATATGCGCATTCTAGATAAAATTATGCAACGATATAATTGATAGTTCTCATTTACTATTCATTTATGCCATGTACATATGTGCATTTCACAAACTAACATAAATATGTGTGAAAACTTAATATGTATAGTAATTTCCAAAACTAGTTTACAGCGTTGCTGCTTACACAATATTTATGAATTTTCCAAGACACAATTATAGACATTGTTTTAATTATGTCATAACCGCATCTGGATAAAATACCATCTAACATATAACACATCTACAGAGTGTCCCGTTGATGAACATGATTGATGAACATACTTTTTTATTTTTGAAATATTTCCAAGGTTATCTCGAAATTGGAGACGAAATCTCTTGGAAAATTTAAGATGGAGCATAGTACTTAAGATACATTAATCGAAATGTATTAAAATGAGAAATTTATCGATCTAACTAAATATGTAGGGTGCCATTTAAAACATGAAGTTATCTAACACGTTCTGGAAACGCGTTAAATCATTTCTGACAACCGACAATTGATGTCATTGTCTATATCGAACTATATACCTACTTTACATATTCTTGATTTTATTTTGATTCCTATTTTCAGGATCAAGCTATCGCAGCATGCATACGTAAAACATCGAATTGGGACATTTTTTACAAAAACGTAAAATATCTCCATAACTATTAGGAATAAAGATAAGGTAGTTTAAATAAAGTGGGAATATTTTTTAATCTATTATTCAAAAATGTCCAAATATATAGTGTCATATTTAAAATAACGGAGCAAGTATGTGTTTACCTACTTTTGAAACGCTCTGTATAGTTAAAAATATTTTTAGTTTGTGGAAAACATAAATTGGGATAATTTTTCTTTATAGCTTTTTTCTCTATTTTCACAAATATGGCAGATATATAAGATCCACATTGAAACTGGACACGCAGTATATCAACTTTCAGTAAATGTTAAGGAAAATGTAATATAATTAGATGCGGATGTTATTATTAAAATTATCAAGTGTGAGACACACCAGAGAAAAATCCGGAATTGTCTATCTACCACAGATAAAACAAAATTAGAACGCAATTGCGGGAGAAATTCCGAAAAAAATGGAAGATGTTAGAGGTATTATAATACAGACATTTAGCCGGCAATAGAATAAAAAAATAAGAAAGTTAATTACGAAACGTGTCTGAAATAAAGAGCAATGCAAAGAAGATATATATTCTGAAAAATAAAAGTAAACTATGCACGGGAGGAAAACACATGGACAAAGAGATATTCAAAAGGCAATAGATATTAAAATAAAAGTGGAGGTGCAAAAAGAAAACGAGATAAAGATGAGACATAAAAAATTGTGGATCAATAACGAGGAGTGGTAATCAAACAAAGAGGAGGAAGAACTAAAATAGACACAAGTAAAGAAAATTGTTAAGGATCATTTTAAATATCTAATATTTAAAATAATTGAAAAGGATAATTTTTTTCCTAAATACTAACTTTGTTTAACTTTGTTTTTTTAATATCCAGAAAAAAATTCAATTTTCAATTTTTTGGATTTCGAATTTGGGACATATGAGCCTACAATGAAATTGTAAAAAAATTCTTCACAACAACTTCTTTACTACTTTTAAAAATAACTCAACTTTATGCCCATCCGAAATTGCCGTCATAGTGATGGTGATGTAACATATATCAAAATGTATTTTTAGTAGCTCTGATTATAAAAATTTTTGCAAACTTCATGGCCCACGCTTTCTAAAAGGCTTTGTCTCGACTATCCCGTCATTTAAGAAGCAATTTTGCGATATTCTGTTCCTAAGGAGGTAGTAAAATTTGTATTGCAATCGAAAAAGCGTCTTTATGATCAAATTTTCTTGAATGTTGATACTAATGTACTTTAACACAATCAATAAAACATGTACATTAGCGTTCAGATTCAATCCCTAAGACTACGAAACGAGCTGAAAGAAGGATGCTAAAGTTTATGTAATAAATACTATTTTTATGATCATATTTACTTGATACAGTTGAAATGAATTTTCTTAATAATTTTTTTTCGGGGATATTTCGGGAATTTTTTTGGGTATTCTTCTTGTTTGGCCGAAGAGCAGTCCGAATTGGTGCGAATCATCGAAAACAGTCCAGGCGTTCTTGAGTTATAAGCGTAGTAAATAACGGTTTTCTCTTTTATATATATAGATTCTAAAACTGTAAAAAATTCTCTTCATAACAATATAACACATCCCATACTTATCTAATAAATTATATTAATTATTATCGATATAAATCGATAATTAATAAGTAACAACTACACCTTTACATAGATTAGAGCTTCATTCGAAAAACTAGGCGGTAAAACAAATGAAACCTATTTGTCAGCTTCCAGTTGAATAATTTTTAATACTATGTTAATAACATAGGCTATTCAACATAAATATAACATTACAACATGAACAAATAAATAATAATAACTTATTAATAAGTAATCTAAGTTTAAAATTTCAGTTCACAAATTTAGAGTTTTTGTTCGAAGTGCCTTCCGTTGTTTGTAATACATTCGCGAAATCTGCTTTCGCCTCGCTTTTTTTAACATGTGTGGTGTTATTTGGCCACAGGGCTTACGAATACGATTTTTAAGATCCTCTAGATCTTGTGGACAAGTAACATAAACTTGTTTTTTGCGAAAACCCTCCACAAAAAAATCTAAAATAAAGAGATCTGGCGATCTTGCTGGGGCCAGCGTATCCTATCCATTTTGCACCAAACTTTTAAGTTAAAATCTCCCTGATGTTTCGTGCATTGTGGGGAGGTGCTCCATCCTGATGGAACCACGTATTTCTAGGGATACAGCATCCAGATAATCGTCGAATTCTGTCAGAAGAAAATCGGCATATCGTTCCACATTAAGCGATCCTTGATAAAAATGGGGACCTACTATAGTATCGCCTTCCTCGCCAAGCCAAACTTTTAATAAAATCTGTGTTAAAATCTGCATTCCCGAAGTTGACGTGGATTCTCTGTATCCCAGAAATAATCGTTTGTCTGTTAGAAATCTCGTTATTGTTGAAATTAGGTTCATCGCTCCAAAGAATTAAATTTAATAAATTTTAATTATTGTTAAGCCAATTACAAAATATCGTCCTCCTATCAAAATCACCAGGTCTTAAGGTACTTAGTACTTAGGTACTAATTTAATTTTATACGGAGTCATTTTATGTTTTTTTAGCCGAGAAAATATTTTATAATGACTTATTCCTAAATCAGCCACTGCTTGACGTATTGAATTTCGTGGACATGCTCTAAAGTACGCCAATATTAAAATATCTTCATCATTTGCGGCAGGTCGTACCTGATCATTAAAGCCAGCCATTTTTTCGTAAATTACTTTCGAGTCTTGTTAAAGTACTAGGATGCGGATGTCTCCTTTCTGGATACATAGCTTGATACATCACACAAGCTTCTCTACTATTGTCATTACATCTGATGTACAACCTTAGCATGTCCATTTTTTTATCATTCGAACCCATTTCGTGTACACAAGAATTAACTCAGTTAGTTTGACACTAGAGCTACAGCAATTATTTTCACCACCTATCTTCTCAAAGTAATGTGTTAAATTCGCCTAAGCCTGCAGTTCTTACTTAATTATCGATTTATATCCTTAATTGATTAGATAACTATTCCATGTGTTATATCGTTATAAAGAGGTTTCTTTACAGTTTTAGAATATGTAATAAAATTGGGTACATTCCATTTAAAATGTTGAATGTAGTTGCTACATCTAAGATATTTGATGCTCTACTGTTTTTTGCCTATAAGCTATAATAGCAAATTAAATGTAGAACAACTTTTTTTCTATAACATTTTGTCATATCTCTAACAGTAGCCGAGGTATCTGCGGCGACAGCTAAAATCAAACAGACTATATAGAAAAACATATTTTTATGGTCAAATTTGTTTGCAACTTAGTGTTAATGCTCTCTGATGCGACTTAGAAAATCTGTGTTTCGGCTATATTGACAGTCACTGTATAAATTTGATTAAAATAAGAAGCTGTACAGATCTTATAGTCTACTCGAGCGAAGCCGAGGGCAGAAAAGCTAGCGCATATGTATTATTACATGATTAAATACATTATCGAGACACATTATTTTCTTTTGTAAATATCGCAAGAACCAAAAGAAACTAATCTACAGTGTGTATGAAGTTTTTGTTCAGAATTACTTCTAAAACTGATTGTGTGTTGGATAATGCGAGAAAGACTAATGTATGTACTACATATATGAATTGAGAATAAATTTCAAAATTCATCGATAGTTAACATAATAAAATACATAAAAATACCAACTTTTACCTATCGAAACCGTCAAATAAGCAAGATAGGACCGAAATCTCTTCGGTACAAGACTCAGGACGATGAGTACAATCTTTTCCACCCGTCGGAGATCGAAAATTCGACAAATGCCCGGCTAGATTTTTTTCATTTTTTTGAAATATCTCGGCTAGTAAGCAAGATAGGACCGAAATCTCTTCGGTACAACCCTCAGAGCGATGAGTACAATCTTTCCCACCCGTCGGAGATCGAAAATTCGACAAATGCTCGGCTAGGATTTTTTCGTTTTTTTGAAATATCTCGGCTATTAAGAGAGATAGAACAGAAATCTCTTCGGTACAACACTCAGGGCGATGAGTACAATCTTTTCCACCACTCGGAGAAAATATCGATGAAACTTTAGCCCTATAAGACGCTAATGTGCCCTGCTGGTCATTTGGCCTCTCGTTTGGATTGACAAGGTGAACATACTTGCCGAGGAGAAAGCAGATCCATCAAACGGTTATTGAGCTAGGTAACATTCATATGATGAAAATGTTGTCCAGAAAAATTTATGAAAATGTAACTGTCACAGCGCTCGAACGAGTTAATGTGCCTTCCTGAGAGCTTGTCCTCTCCTTTAGATTAACAAAACGAACCAACTTGCCCAGAGCGAAGCAAATTCATCAAACGGTTCTCGAGAAAATTTATAATAATAATAATAATAATAATAATAGTCTTTATTGCCATAATACTGATACTGTTAATAATGCATAAAATACAACATGTTAGCAATCACAGGGCGAGTTTCAGACGTAAGTCTGCTTACACTAACCCTGAAAGGAAGAGAAAGTAAATATCAGGAAAAACAAAATAATATACATACTACAGTGCATAATGTTATTACGAAACAACAATCTGCGTAATGCTCATAACAGAAAAGAAAAAAAAGAAACATACACATACATATGCCATTCATCAACAAGCGAATACTAAAAGAGATAACAATATTCGGCAAAGGAAAGTAATAGAATATACTAGTAAGCGAATAGGCAGAGTAGCACACACCTCACTGATTCTGACTCAAGAGTTGTTTGAGACGAGACCTAAAGGCAGGAACGGTCAAATTTTTTAAGGAGCTATCAAGATTATTGTAACGGAAATAGATATTATAAGAAAACGAACGCTTGAATAAAGATGAAGTAAAGACTGGTGGTGATATTAACCCTCTAAATCTCGTCGTAATACTGTGAATATCGGACCTAAAACGAATTTTTTTAAATAGATATGGGGAGTGCGATGCAGCAGGATACCATGGAAAGTCGTCAACATTTTTAACTCACGCCTGTTCCACATATTCAGCCAACCAACCGCGCTCAGTTTATGCGAGATTCGATCGTATTTTCTGATACCAAATATAAATCTAAGGCATGAATTTTGAATCTTTTGAATGCGAGTAGCAGAAAGTGAATCAATTGCAGGATGGTAAACAGTAGAGCAGTATGTAAATTGAGACAATACCATTGCCTCACATAACCTGGTTTTGATATTACACGGTAGGGCTGTTCTGTGAGGATACAGTTTTCTTAAGTTTAAGTATGCATTTTTAATGTACTTATGTACCTGATCACGAAATCTGAAAGAATTGTCCATGTGTAAGCCCAAATTTTTAGACTTGTCCACCGTTGAAACTGCAACACCTCCAATAGTAACGTGAAAAACATGTTGCAATTCGCTACACGTTTTTGATTTCCCAAAAAGCAACAGCTGTGTCTTCAGTGGGTTGAGCTTAAGATTGTACTGGGTAGAAGTAGTATGAAGATTTAAGATCGGCGTCCATTTTCTCCCGAGCAGATTGCCAATCATGTGGTGAGAACGATAAGTATAATTGCACATCGTCTGCGTACATGTACATCTTACAAAATTTTGCACATTTAATAAATTGAAAATAGAAGTGGCCCTAAAATGGATCCTTGGGGAACTCCGACAGCTAACTTCAGTGGATGTGACACCTCTGAATCCACAGAGACAGATTGAAAACGATTAGTTAAATAATTTCTTATCAGATCCGTAGATTTTATATCTACTCCCAAGTAGTGAAGAAGAGAGCACAAAGTGGCATGGCAAACAGTATCAAAGGCCTTTGAAAAATCCAAAAGCACCAAAGCAGTAATTAATCCTTTATCAGTAGCAGCCATAATATCATCCGTAATAGACAACAGAGCAGATTCACAGCTGTAACCTTTTCTGAATCCTGACTGAGTGAGAGGAAGTATATTGTTAGCTTCAACGAAATTGGATAATTGAATCCACAGAACTTTCTCAAATATCTTCGATAGTGCAGGGAGCACACTAATTGGTCGGAGATCACCGAGACTCAACGGATTTTGAATTTTAGGAAGGGGTTATCTCTATAACCCGTTCATGTGCCTTGCTGGGAGTTTGGCCCCTCGTTTAGATTAACAAGGAGAACCTACTTGCCGAAGGGGAAGCAGATTTATCAAACGGTTATCGAGCTAGGTAATATTAGGTAATGTATATGATGAAAAAATTGTCCAGAAAATTTATCAATTTGGAGCGGTCACAGCGCTCAAACGCGTTAATGTGCCTTCCTGGTAGTTTGTCCTCTCGTTTAGATTAACAAGATGAACCAACTTGCCCAGAGCGAAGCAAATTCATCAAACGGTTCTCGAGAAAATTTATCTCTATAACCCGTTCATGTGCCTTGCTGGGAGTTTGGCCCCTCGTTTAGATTAACAAGGAGAAGCTACTTGCCGAAGGGGAAGCAGATTTATCAAACGGTTATCGAGCTAGGTAATATTAGGTAATGTATATGATGAAAAAATTGTCCAGAAAATTTATCAATTTGGAGCGGTCACAGCGCTCAAACGCGTTAATGTGCCTTCCTGGTAGTTTGTCCTCTCGTTTAGATTAACAAGATGAACCAACTTGCCCAGAGCGAAGCAGACTCATCAAACGGTTATCAAGCTAGGTAATATTAGGTAATGTATATGATAAAAAAATTGTCCAGAAAATTTATCAATTTGGAGCGGTCACAGCGCTCAAACGCGTTAATGCGCCTTCCCGGCAGTTTGTCCTCTCGTTTAGATTAACAAGGTGAATCAACTTGCCCAGAGCGAAGCAGATTCATCAAACGGTTCTCGAGAAAATATCGATGAAATTTTAGCCCTATAAGGCGTTAATGTGCCCTGCTGGGAGCTTGGCCTCTCGTTTGGATTAACAAGGTGAACCGACTTGCCGAAGGGGAAGCAGATTCATCAAACGGTTATCGAGCTAGGTAATGTATATGATGAAAAAATTGTCTAGAAAATTTATCAATTTGGAGCGGTCACAGCGCTCAAACGCGTTAATGCGCCTTCCCGGTAGTTTGTCCTCTCGTTTAGATTAACAAGGTGAATCAACTTGCCCAGAGCGAAGCAGATTCATCAAACGGTTCTCGAGAAAATTTATCCCTATAACCCGTTCATGTGCCTTGCTGGGAGTTTGGCCCCTCGTTTAGATTAACAAGGAGAACCTACTTGCCGAAGGGGAAGCAGATTTATCAAACGGTTATCGAGCTAGGTAATATTAGGCATGCATATGATGAAAAAATTGTCCAGAAAATTTATCAATTTGGAGCGGTCACAGCGCTCAAACGCGTTAATGTGCCTTCCTGGTAGTTTGTCCTCTCGTTTAGATTAACAAGATGAACCAACTTGCCCAGAGCGAAGCAGACTCATCAAACGGTTCTCGAGAAAATTTATCTCTATAACCCGTTGATGTGCCTTGCTGGGAGTTTGGCCCCTCGTTTAGATTAACAAGGAGAACCTACTTGCCGAAGGGGAAGCAGATTTATCAAACGGTTATCGAGCTAGGTAATATTAGGTAATGTATATGATGAAAAAATTGTCCAGAAAATTTATCAATTTGGAGCGGTCACAGCGCTCAAACGCGTTAATGTGCCTTCCTGGTAGTTTGTCCTCTCGTTTAGATTAACAAGATGAACCAACTTGCCCAGAGCGAAGCAGACTCATCAAACGGTTATCAAGCTAGGTAATATTAGGTAATGTATATGATGAAAAAATTGTCCAGAAAATTTATCAATTTGGAGCGGTCACAGCGCTCAAACGCGTTAATGCGCCTTCCCGGTAGTTTGTCCTCTCGTTTAGATTAACAAGGTGAATCAACTTGCCCAGAGCGAAGCAGATTCATCAAACGGTTCTCGAGAAAATATCGATGAAATTTTAGCCCTATAAGGCGTTAATGTGCCCTGCTGGGAGCTTGGCCTCTCGTTTGGATTAACAAGGTGAACCGACTTGCCGAAGGGGAAGCAGATTCATCAAACGGTTATCGAGCTAGGTAATATTAGGTAATGTATATGATGAAAAAATTGTCTAGAAAATTTATCAATTTGGAGCGGTCACAGCGCTCAAACGCGTTAATGCGCCTTCCCGGTAGTTTGTCCTCTCGTTTAGATTAACAAGGTGAATCAACTTGCCCAGAGCGAAGCAGATTCATCAAACGGTTCTCGAGAAAATTTATTCCTATAACCCGTTCATGTGCCTTGCTGGGAGTTTGGCCCCTCGTTTAGATTAACAAGGAGAACCTACTTGCCGAAGGGGAAGCAGATTTATCAAACGGTTATCGAGCTAGGTAATATTAGGTAATGCATATGATGAAAAAATTGTCCAGAAAATTTATCAATTTGGAGCGGTCACAGCGCTCAAACGCGTTAATGTGTCTTCCTGGTAGTTTGTCCTCTCGTTTAGATTAACAAGATGAACCAACTTGCCCAGAGCGAAGCAGACTCATCAAACGGTTCTCGAGAAAATTTATCTCTATAACCCGTTGATGTGCCTTGCTGGGAGTTTGGTCCCTCGTTTAGATTAACAAGGAGAACCTACTTGCCGAAGGGGAAGCAGATTTATCAAACGGTTATTGAGCTAGGTAACATTCATATGATGAAAATGTTGTCCAGAAAAATTTATGAAAATGTAACTGTCACAGCGCTCGAACGAGTCAATGTGCCTTCCTGAGTGCTTGTCCTCTCCTTTAGATTAACAAAACGAACCAACTTGCCCAGAGCGAAGCAAATTCATCAAACGGTTCTCGAGAAAATTTATCTCTATAACCCGTTCATGTGCCTTGCTGGGAGTCTGGCCCCTCGTTTAGATTAACAAGGAGAACCTACTTGCCGAAGGGGAAGCAGATTTATCAAACGGTTATCGAGCTAGGTAATATTAGGTAATGTATATGATGAAAAAATTGTCCAGAAAATTTATCAATTTGGAGCGGTCACAGCGCTCAAACGCGTTAATGTGCCTTCCTGGTAGTTTGTCCTCCCGTTTAGATTAACAAGATGAACCAACTTGCCCAGAGCGAAGCAAATTCATCAAACGGTTCTCGAGAAAATTTATCTCTATAACCCGTTCATGTGCCTTGCTGGGAGTTTGGCCCCTCGTTTAGATTAACAAGGAGAAGCTACTTGCCGAAGGGGAAGCAGATTTATCAAACGGTTATCGAGCTAGGTAATATTAGGTAATGTATATGATGAAAAAATTGTCCAGAAAATTTATCAATTTGGAGCGGTCACAGCGCTCAAACGCGTTAATGTGCCTTCCTGGTAGTTTGTCCTCTCGTTTAGATTAACAAGATGAACCAACTTGCCCAGAGCGAAGCAGACTCATCAAACGGTTATCAAGCTAGGTAATATTAGGTAATGTATATGATGAAAAAATTGTCCAGAAAATTTATCAATTTGGAGCGGTCACAGCGCTCAAACGCGTTAATGTGTCTTCCTGGTAGTTTGTCCTCTCGTTTAGATTAACAAGATGAACCAACTTGCCCAGAGCGAAGCAAATTCATCAAACGGTTCTCGAGAAAATTTATCTCTATAACCCGTTGATGTGCCTTGCTGGGAGTTTGGTCCCTCGTTTAGATTAACAAGGAGAACCTACTTGCCGAAGGGGAAGCAGATTTATCAAACGGTTATCGAGCTAGGTAATATTAGGTAATGTATATGATGAAAAAATTGTCCAGAAAATTTATCAATTTGGAGCGGTCACAGCGCTCAAACGCGTTAATGTGCCTTCCTGGTAGTTTGTCCTCTCGTTTAGATTAACAAGATGAACCAACTTGCCCAGAGCGAAGCAGACTCATCAAACGGTTATCAAGCTATTTAATATTAGGTAATGTATATGATGAAAAAATTGTCCAGAAAATTTATCAATTTGGAGCGGTCACAGCGCTCAAACGCGTTAATGTGTCTTCCTGGTAGTTTGTCCTCTCGTTTAGATTAACAAGATGAATCAACTTGCCCAGAGCGAAGCAGATTCATCAAACGGTTCTCGAGAAAATTTATCTCTATAACCCGTTCATGTGCCTTGCTGGGAGTTTGGCCCTTCGTTTAGATTAACAAGGAGAACCTACTTGCCGAAGGGGAAGCAGATTTATCAAACGGTTATCGAGCTAGGTAATATTAGGTAATGTATATGATGAAAAAATTGTCCAGAAAATTTATCAATTTGGAGCGGTCACAGCGCTCAAACGCGTTAATGTGCCTTCCTGGTAGTTTGTCCTCTCGTTTAGATTAACAAGATGAACCAACTTGCCCAGAGCGAAGCAGACTCATCAAACGGTTCTCGAGAAAATTTATCTCTATAACCCGTTGATGTGCCTTGCTGGGAGTTTGGCCCCTCGTTTAGATTAACAAGGAGAACCTACTTGCCGAAGGGGAAGCAGATTTATCAAACGGTTATTGAGCTAGGTAACATTCATATGATGAAAATGTTGTCCAGAAAAATTTATGAAAATGTAACTGTCACAGCGCTCGAACGAGTTAATGTGCCTTCCTGAGAGCTTGTCCTCTCCTTTAGATTAACAAAACGAACCAACTTGCCCAGAGCGAAGCAAATTCATCAAACGGTTCTCGAGAAAATTTATCTCTATAACCCGTTGATGTGCCTTGCTGGGAGTTTGGCCCCTCGTTTAGATTAACAAGGAGAACCTACTTGCCGAAGGGGAAGCAGATTTATCAAACGGTTATTGAGCTAGGTAACATTCATATGATGAAAATGTTGTCCAGAAAAATTTATGAAAATGTAACTGTCACAGCGCTCGAACGAGTTAATGTGCCTTCCTGAGAGCTTGTCCTCTCCTTTAGATTAACAAAACGAACCAACTTGCCCAGAGCGAAGCAAATTCATCAAACGGTTCTCGAGAAAATTTATCTCTATAACCCGTTCATGTGCCTTGCTGGGAGTTTGGCCCCTCGTTTAGATTAACAAGGAGAACCTACTTGCCGAAGGGGAAGCAGATTTATCAAACGGTTATCGAGCTAGCTAATATTAGGTAATGTATATGATGAAAAAATTGTCCAGAAAATTTATCAATTTGGAGCGGTCACAGCGCTCAAACGCGTTAATGTGCCTTCCTGGTAGTTTGTCCTCTCGTTTAGATTAACAAGATGAACCAACTTGCCCAGAGCGAAGCAGACTCATCAAACGGTTATCAAGCTAGGTAATATTAGGTAATGTATATGATGAAAAAATTGTCCAGAAAATTTATCAATTTGGAGCGGGCACAGCGCTCAAACGCGTTAATGTGTCTTCCTGGTAGTTTGTCCTCTCGTTTAGATTAACAATTGGAAAATTTAAAATTTGAGGTCAATTCGGATGAACCAACTTGCCCAGAGCGAAGCAGACTCATCAAACGGTTCTCGAGAAAATTTATCTCTATAACGCGTTAATGTGCCTTGCTGGGAGTTTGGCCTCTCGTTTAGAATAACAAGGTGAACCTACTTGCCGAAAGGGAAGCAGATTCATCAAACGGTTATTGAGCTAGGTAATATTTATATGATGAAAAAGTTGTCCAGAAAATTTATGAAAGTTTGAACGGTCACAGCGCTCAAACGCGTTAATGTGCCTTCCTGGTAGTTTGTCCTCTCGTTTAGATTAACAAGATGAACCAACTTGCCCAGAGCGAAGCAGACTCATCAAACGGTTATCAAGCTAGGTAATATTAGGTAATGTATATGATGAAAAAATTGTCCAGAAAATTTATCAATTTGGAGCGGTCACAGCGGTCAAGATGAACCAACTTGCCCAGAGCGATGCAGATTCATCAAACGGTTCTCGAGAAAATTTATCTCCATAACGCGTTGATGTGCCTTGCTGGGAGTTTGGCCCCTCGTTTAGATTAACAAGGAGAACCTACTTGCCGAAGGGGAAGCAGATTCATCAAACGGTTATCGAGCTAGGTAATATTTATATGATGAAAAAGTTGTCCAGAAAATTTATGAAAGTTTGAACGGTCACAGCGCTCAAACGCGTTAATGTGCTTTCCTGGGAGTTTGTCCTCTCGTTTAGATTAACAAGATGAACCATCTGGCCGCGAGAGAAGTAGATTCATCAAACGGTTCTCGAGAAAATATCGATGAAATTTTAACCCTATAAGGCGTTAATGTGCCCTGCGGGAGTTTGGCCTCTCGGTTAGATTAACAAGGTGAACCTACTTGCCGAAGGGAAAGCAGATTCATCAAACGGTTATCGAGCTAGGTAATATTAGGTATTAACAATAAACATCGGTATCTCCTCACACCACAACTTTGATTAATTATTCGGGACACGAGTTTCGAAAACGCATGGGTTTTCATCATCAACCGAATACCGAATGAAAACCCATGCGTTTTCGAAACACGTGTCCCGAATAATTAATCAAAGTTGTGGTGTGAGGTGATACCGATGTTTATTGTTATTACGAGCCCACAGTCCTTGAAATAACTCTAATATTAGGTAATGTATATGATGAAAAAGTTGGAGCCGTCACAGCGCTCAAACGCGTTAATGTGCCTTCCTGGTAGTTTGTCCTCTCGTTTAGGTTAACAAGATGAACCAACTTGCCCAACACTCAGGGCGATGAGTAGAATGTTTTCCACTTCTCGGAGATCAAAAATTCGACAAATGCTCGGCTAGATTTTTCCGTTTTTTTGAAATATCTCGGCTATTAAGAGAGATAGGACCGAAATCTCTTCGGTACAACACTCAGGACGATGAGTACAATCTTTTCCACCCGTCGGAGATCGAAAATTCGACAAATGCCGGGCTAGATTTTTTTCATTTTTTTGAAATATCTCGGCTAGTAAGCAAGATAGGACCGAAATCTCTTCGGTACAACCCTCAGGGCGATGAGTACAATCTTTTCCACCCGTCGGAGATCGAAAATTCGACAAATGCCTGGCTAGATTTTTTTCGTTTTTTTTTTGAAAAATCTCGGCTATTAAGAGAGATAGGACCGAAATCTCTTCGGTACAACACTCAGGACGATGAGTACAATCTTTTCCACCCGTCGGAGATCGAAAATTCGACAAATGCCCGGCTAGATTTTTTCGTTTTTTTTTGAAATATCTCGGCTATTAAGCAAGATAGGACCGAAATCTCTTCGGTACAACACTCAGGGCGATGAGTACAATCTTTTGCACCCCTCGGAGGTCAAAATAAATCCAGTTGAATTGCCTGGCAATCCCTTTGTTTGTTTTGTTTATAATGATATTTCTGCTATGTAGACATTTATTTCTAGCTTTAACTTTCTCCCAGCTTTTCTCAAGATAATATAGATGTTACGTTAACGGAAATTAATTCTGTAATAAATTCTGATACGAACAAGATATTTCTGCGTACATTACAAACTAATTCATTGATTGACTGTTTTCATGCTGAATATAGCAACACTAAAATAAACAAATATGAATTAGCGTAACTTTCTCCTATTTCTGCCGAGAATCTATGCAATTTTTTACTTTTATTATTTCCGCAACGCAACGCAATTATCTTTACAACCATATCAAATAGATAAAAGGTATTTAGCCTTGTACTTCCAGGTACTATTGATTGAGTAATTTAAATTTTCAACACCGTTCCATATTAAATATTATAAATCGTTTTTAAATTATTCTAATTTCTATAACGATACATGGACGAGAGATTACACGCTTATTTGCGCCTTTAGTATGTCCATCCAAGTGATAAGGCTAAATGCAAATTTAAAAAACCACCAAATTGTGCAACTTTTCGGATATATTGCAAAAGTTTTAACCATTTTAGTAATGAATCTATGGTGTTGCGGTTGTTAAATATAACCTTTTCCAGGTTATTTTCACATTCACATAAAATTAACGGTTAGTTGTGTTATGTTACGAGTTTTATAAAAGAGTTGTCTATAGACCACACACTTCTATTGACTGGATTCCATTCTGCAAAGATATCAGATTACATGTGTTTAAAAATAGATGATTTCGAAACAGTTAATTTATCATCAAGAGTGTACGAAATTGCAAAATGTTTAATAATATACAACTAAACTTTCAGTTGTTTAATCTACTCTTCCTGACAAATTAAGTATTTAAAGTGATCAAAATATTTTAGTAATTCCACAAAAATATCTTTCTGTTTTATTATATAATGTTCGCCAAGAGAAGTCTGTTCTCTAGATTATGGTTGAAGTATAACTTCCTATCACAACGTCTTGATATGTAACATCGTCCAGATTGAATCATGTTGTGTGCTGATGAGATCATAGTAATCTGTAAATGTGTATAAAATATACCGTTGAAAACAACTAATACATTTTTAGTCGTGCTACCTTTGTAATCGAGTCGTCTTGTATGAATGCTAGATACATCTAAAAATATTATTATATTCATTCTAATTCTATTAATACCATCAATCTGTGAAATTTTATCATTTGTTTCAAGAGAGGATATGCATATTAATGATGTGATTATTTGTTAAAAAAAACTGCTAGTTCCGATGAAGAATGAAAGATACAAATATAATATTAAACATTTTTATTTTAGAAAAAAAATTATTGTAACATATTGGTAGCCCTGGGTGCTACAGGTTGAAAGTAAACAGAATTTAATTTGACAAAAGCAAAACCAGTTAACAAAAATTTCAATTTAAACCAAAAATACATAAAGGTGATTTAGAAACGATTCAGAAACTATAGATTTGAGTATAAAGTTGGTGGCAGAGTTTAGGCACAAAAGAAGAAAGAGTAAGTACACTTAAGGGGAAACTACCAAGGACAAACAATTTTCAAGCGAAGGATAGTAATTTATTTTAGATTTTACAATTATATTGTCTTTTGGCATTTGTATACATATATCAAAATATTTCTGTCAAATTGTAAAAAAAAGCAATTGTTATAATTTCAACGTTTAGGAGGCGTTAATTTTTCTTAAAGCTATGAAACTATAAATGTGCTGACTTCGCCATTCTTTTATCAAGCGTAACAGTTGATGTATTATTCATTTATTTTCACGGTTTTAACCAAATTTTAAAATCACTATTCTTCAGATTTGACAATTGTAGCTGTCAAATAACATTTTACAACAACTGTAACATTGTAAAATTAATTATTTTTCACAGTTGTAATAGCTTTAACTATAAAAATGTTTTTCCACTACTGTCGTTAGAAGACGTCATTATTTGGTATGTTTTCGTGCCGAGAAGATGAATTTCTCTCATAGTAGTCAATAATAAAAATTATCTCCTACTAGTAAATAATAAAAACAATTGACACTAATACAATTACGATTACGAATGAAATCCGCAATTCAAGAAAAAAGGTTAGGTTAACATTTAACATAAATAAACAAAGTAGGAAATACGTAATTTGGTAAACACTACTTATTAAAATAATAATTAATAGCGCAATTATGGCAGGTTATGTTAACTGACAAAACTGTAAGAACAATAAAATCTCGTACACCTAGTTTTACCTAGAAATTGATTTCACCTTTTGTGACATTTCTAATTTGACGTTTGATTTCCAAAAGTACACTATTTTTATAAGTCACCACAACCTCTATGCATAGTGTCACATCCGTCAAATCTAAAGTTTGCTTACATTGAAAAATAATCTAAAAAAAATTAGACTTGACATTAAGGTGTACGAGATTTTATTGCTAGCCAGTGTAAAGTATTTTTCTGTCAGATACTCTATTTGATTTGCTTCCTTGCGGATTTCTGCAGGAGTACCGTTTACTGTCTGACATTTTTTGGTATTGTGACAAGACATGAATAAAATCTCAATTTGACATTAAATGTTTATTCATTTGTTTTTACAGACTAACATGTTTTCTATGGATATCTTAAATTAAACATTTATCGGAACGGCTTATTATATTACATTATTATTGAGAAAGCGGTTAAATATGCTAGTAGTGGAAAAAATAGTATATAAACCTTTTGGCAGAGAAGATTTTTCTCAGCCTCTTGACCTTAGATAATTCCCTCGACGCTTCGCGTCTCGGGAAATAATGCAATTCGCCCTGAACAAAAATGTCTTCTTTAATTGGTATATAATTACTATTCTGACAACTGTCAAATTATAAAGAATTTAATTTAGGTTTACGCAATTGTTGCCATTAAAATACATCTTATACCTGGAAAATTACAAAATCAGTAATTTTTACAATTTCTGGTGTCTTATCTATCGAAAACTATGAAACTATAAAAACAAATTTTGTCTGTTATCTCTGTTTTGGTTGGGTATAGCTAAAATATTACTGGTAGCTGCAAAATTATTAAATTAGACGCAACTGTAGTTGCCAAATAATGTCTATACTTGTCACATTGGGAAACTACTTATAGTTGTCAAATTATTTCTGTCAACTAACAAAAGGTAAGAACGAGTAATTGTCAGCACGCGTTTTATCAGTATTTTGATAGCGACTGTCAAAAAATCTCTTGATAACTGTCACGTTATAAAAAGAGTAATTAATGTTTGTGTAGCCGCCGATATTTGATAGACCATGTCTTTTAAATAACTCCTCATGAAAAAATCAAGTTTAGTTAGCTCTGAGGATATAGATATGTCAATGTAACTTGTCCAATAATGGTAAATAATTTTCTAAAAAGTCTAAAGGTCATATTTATAGTTCGTGCTTCGGTTATGCCGTGGCTTGAGCACGCGATTTTGACGTAAATGTCATTACAAATGTGTCAAAATCGCGTGCTCAAGCATCGGCACAACCTCAAACACGAACTATAAATATGACACTAATAAACCTGACCATTCATTCGGCCTGCGAAAAAATGTTGTCCAACTATGCAATCTTCAATTATTCCAACCCCAAACAGTCAAAGACCAACTCTGAATTCCTACAAAATAGTAATTACTTGGGGAATAATAATGAAAATTATGTTGACTCACATTTCCATTTTTATGAAACGTAGCTTCGTATCCAAAAAGAACAAAATTAAAGGAATCCATTGGATTATAGATTTGTCGTTGACCCTATTCGCTAAAAGCAACTTTACAAGACAAGTCATCGTGGAGTAACTCTCGATGTAACTGCATATGGTAAAGATGTAATTCATTTTTACAGAGTTTTCTTTTGTCAGGCGCGAGATTTGTCGTATACTAATATGTGGATTGTCCGCAATTTCCAGAACGACATTAAATTCATTTTTCTCGGGAAGATCACTTTTTCATATACTACAAAATCCGTCCGAGTAAAACGATCCATTAACCTCTCCAACATTATTCTTTCAAGTTGTCGACGTCTATGATATCTCTTCTAGTAAATACTTTTTGTAAGTAGACAATTTGTCATGCATTCTTCTAATAGCCATATCATGCCTGTTTATACCTCAGCAGGAAAATTCATATTAAAGAGCAATTAAATCTTCAAAAACTAACAAAAGTAGTTAGTTAACTAACAACTTAGTAATATACTTCAGGCGTTAGTTTTCCGTGGGTAATTTGTTATATTATCTCTTTAGTAGCTCACCTTTCACTCAAGAACGTTAAATATCTCAGAAATTATCTTTTTTCAGACATAGGAAATGCTTAATAAATATGAAAGTGTATAAATAAATGTCCTTCCCTTTTCTAATATAAAATACAGAATGCCTCCTTAAGAAAAAAAAATAATACATTTTTGTTTGGAATCGCCCTATACACAGTTTTCGCAATATTGAAAAATATCACATTGCAACAAAATTGTAGCAATATCAAAAAGCTACGCCAGTAAAATAACGATTTCAAGCTGTTTAGTTTGGAATACACAGGACGAATTGATCATAACTTTTGAAATACGCCGCATAATTCAATGAAACTCTATTTTGAAAGTATGACGAAGATGTGCTTAATCTAAATTTGAAATAATATATAGTGTGTCCTCTCTAAGAAAATGTGTGTTTGATTCAGCCTAGCAATATGAAGTAGCCTGTATATAAAAATATCTTATTAGAATGTGTACCTTTATGCTATCTCAATGTTCGTTCATAACGTTTTTTGATATCTTCAATAATAATGGATGTATTGAGATTCGACACACTAATTCCTCACACTGTATATGCATCTAGTATGAGAGGAGATATCATTATCTTACCACAATTTCCAAATTTTCCAACTGGTATCAAACTATCTTTAATTTGTATACATCCTTCATAGTCTGAAATAGTTCATCAAGTGCCATCATGCAAATAAGTTCTAGTCGTCCAGAAAATGTCCTACATCCTGATACAAGGCCTAGCAACTGTGACGATGGGAAGAAAGGTCTTAGTTGGTGGCTTATTTATGTATGGCCACCGTTTGCGTTCATTTGGGATATATGTTCTGACGTATATTCAATGTGGGATAACTGGAATAAAAATGAAAAAACATGTGTATTTCTTTCCTTTCTTGTTATGGGTATTTCGTTTGCGATAAGCATGGTATATTTGAAAAACCTGTAAGTACTAGACATTTTTGTAGCTATTTGTAAATATGCCCTATTACTTTTTGTAAAAGTATTAATGAAAAAGAATATGGTGCACAGTTTGTTCAAATATTCTCAAGCATTACATATACAGGGTGTGGCATAAAGAGTTTTGATTAGAAGTTTTTAGGAATACAGTAATAGGCGAAATGTAAAATTTTATCAGATTACACTATCGATAATTCTGATTTTAAATATATTTTCACGAATGATTTACTTCCGATATACCGAAAGTAGTATGTGTATCATGCTAAGTGTTTTTCGCATATTGAATTTGTATCTATTATTACGACTTTTTTCCTACTGACTCAAACATCCTGAAAATGGCTTAAGGCCGAAACCGGTTGATTTACGAATATTAAATATTTGAGAGAAGAACTACTTTATTTATTCAAAACTTTTTGTTTATCGCGATTTCTATGAAAACAATACGGTTGTCATAATACGAACCTGTCAGAAGTGTCAATGTTATTACTTCAATTTATAACGGATAATTAAATTTTAAATTAAAATACGATGTATTTTGTATACGTATATCAAAAGTTTGAAAAGCGTAAAACTATATAACCTTTAATAATACAAATTTCATGTGTGCCTATTATTAGTAACCTAATCTCATCTCAAATTTTCCATTTGAACTATGCAGTTTTTTTGCCCTTTTAAGAAAACATTCTTATGGTAACTCAATTTGAACTCATTCGCATGGTAATTTAAATACTTAATAAAACAAAAATACAACTGTGCTACTAAACAATGAACAACAATATTAAATTGCTCAAATAAATCACCATCGTTTACAATGCAAAATTGACGCACCGTCTCTGAATACTATTTATTACTTTGTGGATAATATTGGGATTAATGGCGTTAGATGCCTCAAGTATTGCTTCTTGAAATTCTGTAACATATATAGGGCCATAGGTTTTATTTTTAACAGTACCCCACAAAACATATCAGAAGAAGTCAAATCAGGTGATCTTGCAAGCCAGCAGATATCGTGCTTTTTACTATAGTGACAGATACTGTCCTAACATCACCGTGAAAGTTACTGCAGTGATAAGTACGATGTTCTCATTTCCTGTGAGTACATGTATGATGACGGGCTTTTCTCATAGATAGTATGATAAATAAAAAATTGAGATTGCTTTCTAAAAAGAATAGGCTTAATTTTTCCAATTTTTAAGAAGTTTCCACATCATGCGATACACAATTGCACTCAGAAAAAAATTACATAGTTGAAATGAAAAATTTTGAAGTGAGATTAGATTACTAATAATACGCACACATGAAATTTGTGTTATTAAATGGTACTTTTACGCTCTTCAAACTTTTGATATACGAGGGAGCGTTTTTATATTCGCGGAATGGGGGATAAGGGGTGGAAATAAAAAAACCAAATTATTTTTATTTTTCAATATATTCACCTGCAAGACGGATACAGTTTTCACATCTTTCAATTAATTTATTTACACCCTCATAAAAAAATGATTTCTCTTTATCTGCAAAATACGCCGAAACTGCCTCCTTGACTTCATCATCGGCAGTAAATTTTTTACCCCGCAGCTCTTTTTTCATTTTCGGAAACAGGTAATAATCAGTCGGGGCCAGGTCTGGTCTGTAGGGTGGGCGATTCACAATTTCGAAGCCCACCTTATGCAGAGCAGCTAACGCAACGCGGCTCTTGTGGACCGGCGCGTTGTCGTGCAAAAGCAGCACACCTTTCGTCAATTTTCCCAGTCTTTTCTCTTTAACGGCTTCTTTTAGTCGCTCTAATATTGAAGCGTAATATTCTCCGGCCAGCTGATTGTGACACTTTAAATTTCTTGGGAGGTGGTGTGCCCTTTTTATGCCACTGCATGGAGTCTTGTTTGGACTCAGGTTCATAATGATGAACCCAAGTTTCGTCTCCAGTAACAATTCGACTCAATACACCATCCTTGTCTTCATTACAGAGGTCCAAAAATGCACGCGAACACTCTATTTTTTCCATATTTCACTTTTCACTCCTGATTATGTTACTTGGTTGACGATAGCTCAAAGACTAACTGTCTAGCAACTATAAAACTTCGTATTTATACTAATTATGAGTCGCTGCACAGGCTACGCCCGCAATGCGCCTAATCACCCCCCTACAACCCGGTCATTCCGCGAATATAATAACGCTCTCTCGTATATACAAAATACATCGTATTTTTCAAAATTATCCGTTATAAATTGAAGTAGGTATAACATTGACACTTCTGACAGGTTCGTATCATGACAACGTTGTTTTCACAGATAACGCGATAAACAAAAATTGTGATGTCTGGCCGTAATCAGAATAAGCTTAATTTGACAAATTTTGACAAAATTTTCATATTATGCGATACATGATTGTATTCAGAAAAAAATCTCCTTTTAAAAAAGCCACAAAAATTGCACGATTAGACTATAATCTTAGTGAGCCTAAGTAGTGATAAACTGACAGAGGCAAAATTAGAAAGATTAGAAGAACTTTAGACTGACGTAAAAACTGAACCTACCTAAAATTGTCTCAATCTATTGATATATTTTCTTCTCTACTTATGTATACATATATGCTCATAACGGTCTGTTAAAATTAGGGATGTTTGCCTAGAGTTAACCTGGCTATGCAGACTAGATACCACCTCAACCTATACAATTTTGAATGTAAACGTGTTTGAAAAGTTTATATGTATATTATAATAAATCTAATTTAATAAAAAATTGTTTCAGACTAAGTATACCCAGGGATGATGTATATAACGAGCAATTAAATGACAATGAACGAACTTCACCCACGTAAGTGAAGGAAAATAAAATTTAAAAAAATCTTTTAAAATATGTGTTAATAATTCTTTCAGACCAACTACATCCAATGCTGGTGGTGAGAGTACACCTGGAAATAACGAGCGATTAAATGACAATGAACGAACTTCATCCACGTTAGTGACGTAAAATTATATTAATTTTTTTTTTAAGTGACATCTTAATAATTGTTTCAGATCTACTATATCCAATTATTCTCGCGATTGTATGCGTAAAATGAAATTAATGTAAGTAAACGTAAATTATTACAATAATTTGTTATCCTAAAAAAAATCATATTAAGTTTTAGACAATTTGAAGACTGTTTTGGAGAAACTGTTCCCATCGTTTGGTATATTAAAATGTTACGAAAAGCATGCGGTCCAAGGATGCCGAATAAAATAAATTATATTTCAGACCAAGTTCTGATACAACTTATCGAAAATTATTTGGAAAATGCTCCGCAGTTAACTATATTGCTTTACGTACTTTCAAAAAGATGGGGTGAAATATCTGAATCAGAATGCATCATTTGTAATGTTATTTGGAGAGTTATCGCCATTATCATGTTGTGTTATTCTAATATGAGCTATAGGCAAGCCATTCTTGAAGAACAGAATTTAACACCTTTAACTCGTCGAGGGCAAATATTCTTTACGCTATTAAATCTTTCCCAAATAGGTAACATTTTGCACTAATTAACGAGTCAATCCTTAACATAATTTTTATATTTTGTACTACCTTATTAATACAAAATATTTCTGCATTGCAGGACCTAGAATTATTTTGCTAGCCCTTCTCGCAAGTGAATTTCTATTTTGGTTTGGTATTGTAATTGGTGTTCACTTTGTTGTGATGCTGATAACCTTATGCATTCTAGTTAAAGAGAGACAGGAGATCTTCCAAACTGAGAAAGGTATGATATGTCACCGTGCAGTGTTTGCGTTAATTTATATCTACACGTATGTTAGTATGTCGGAAGAGAAGAAGTATACAGTTATTATAGTATTTTATGTTGCTCTCTTAATTGAAAATTTCCTGATTACCTATTACATAGCTTCATATATCTGTACAATTTTGTTTATTGTATGGTGCTGTGGCGCATGTGTTTATTGTAGAATGCTTATATATGATTACAAACTAGAAAAATCTCATAAGCAGCGACGTTAATAACCAGCTTAAAAAAAGTGTGCAATGAAACTGAACTAGGGAGCTAATCCTTTTATTATGTATAGATGACGCGTCAAATAGTCTATGGTTGTACCTCATTTATTACTTGATGTAACATCTCATTTGTAGCAATAGGACTAGTTTCGGAAGTAATAGAAAACAGTATGTATTTAGCTTTAGCAATATTCTGTATGATAATTATAATCCATCATTACACTGTATAGATAAGAAATTATATCCATTCATTCGTTCAGCTAACCGCAATTGACTTTGTATTCATGCTATATACTGTATCGAAATCAATAGATTTTAATGTAAAAGTAGAAAATTGTATAATACGACACTTTGATCTTTATCCGTATCAGCAGAAATGATGGATTATGTAAATTCTTCTTTTGTCATAAATTGTTCCACAAATAAAACGAAACGAAATAAAAACTAGTGTGTTATTTTACGCTTTACTGAGAAAGAAAACTTGAAGCATGAACATATTATATTATACATTACTTAAACAGTGATCAAATTTATCAAATGTACCATCTTTGACAAATTAAATGCGATTTTTTTATCGGGGAATGTTGATTTTGTAAATAAAGGCTTTGCTTTAAAGTGAATTTAATTACTCTAAAGAAGTTCATCAAAGCAGTACTCTCTTTTAGAGAAATTAAATTTGCTTCAAAGTATAACCTTTATTTAATAAATGGAAATTCCTCGCTGAAAAATTCGCATTTAATTTGCCAAAGATGGTACATACGAACACTGACATCCCAATAAGGTAACAAATAAAATGCATCTAAATGTCGCTAATCTTTCAAATTTTATTAAAATTTCGAGTCCTGGATCTTCCCTTGTTACAACTGTGTTTTTATTGTTTCACATTTTGTCTAAAACTTTTATTATGAAATTTGTTGTGTTTGCAATACATAGTTTAGTTAATCGTAGTTAGTACGACCTGCAAAAAAGACCACAGATGCGTTTTAATACAATATGCACTTTGATTGAAGGCATCAAGCTCGCAGGTACTTAATATTACTATTGAGAAGGAAGTATACTGTCCAATTCGTTTAAATGATGTATTATGCCAATAAGAATTTTAATCACATCTATTAGAGGACTAAACAATTTCTATAATCAGCTCAGCCGCCAGATTTAGATCTTTTTGGACAGCTTTAGAACAGTATAGAAGGCAAAGAAAACATCAATTTTAACTAGCTTGTACAAAATAGTGACAAGTACTTGGAAAAAGATTCGAATTAGAATTATATGTTTACGATAAAAAATTATGTTATTGCTTTATAAAATAATTCTGGCTTCGATCGATATATCTTATGATAAGATAAAAATGTACGTAAAATGTTTTATATGTCCATAATCAATATTATTATCAAAAAGAATTATCTTATCAAATCGGCCAGAAATTAAAAACTGTTGTCTCATCATCTACAGATTTAGTCCCTTAAAATGAGTGCAATCAGCGTAGTAAGGTCAAGTTCTCCAGAGAATACGACCCAACCTGATTTTAGGCCTTGCAACTGTGAAACTGGACGATGGACATGTATAAAAAAAACAACTACTTGGTGTTGTGTTTTTCTACTTCCACCGTGTACGTTCGTTTTTGGTTGTGTTCTTGACATATATTCAATATATAACTATTGGAATAATAATGAAAAAATATATGCTGGGCTTACCATAGCATTAAAAGTGATTTCATTTGTGACAGGCATAGTATATTTGAACAATATGTAAGTATTAGATATTTTTTTAGCTATTTGTAAATATGCTCCGTCAAAAATTATAATTTCAATAACCCACAACAGGTATTACCTCTATGACCGAACTTTATGACACTATACGAACACCTTCATTATTTAAATAATCGTTAATTTTTTCTTAATCTGTGTAAAAACTTTTTAGAACTATATAGGAAGGAGTATAATTTAGAAAGCTCAATAATGCGACACAACATTGTCTACAACATTATCCGTCTTCATATGTATAGAAACGGTGTTGTAACTATATTGTATTGTAACTGTCCCATTTCTTTTTTCATTGATTGTACGTAGATGTTACTGAAGAAGAATATACTTTGCAGTTGCATTGCTCAAATATTTAAACAAATTACGTACATATTACGTTCGAAGCCAATAATAACTCTGATCATATCTCTCAAGTACCAACAGTGTTTATGACCAGCCGAATCGCCTGACTTAAATCTATTGAACACCTTCGAAGTTGTATAGAAGACAAAGAAACCATCAAATATACCCAGGTTGTATAAAATAATAGGAAGTTATTAGAAAAAGAATCCAACCATACTTTATCTGGCTGGTATGTCTCATTTATACAAATACACTTTGTAATTGAAAAATATTGCTAAGAACGTCCCCAAAGTAATTCAGAACAGTTTACAAATAGGAACAAATGTATCTAAACAACTCATTTAAAAATTAGTAACACAATTAAGTTATTAAATCAGATCATTCGAAAAATATTACTATAAGAAAAAAACGGCGAACTAAACTCATCATGCAATTCATTTGTATTATATAAGCCTAACTTACATAGTCCAATGAAAATCCTTTCTAATAAGACCAAATTTGCTGAATTTCGTTTGCGGGAAGCAGAATAATTTACATTTATAGAAGAAATTTTTACCATCCACACGTTTCTGAAGATGTCTTCGGATTGGTAAATGATAACGATAACCAGGTTTTCGCTGATTTGTAGGTAATTTAGCCTACTTTTTTAATTTGTTGTCAAAAATGTATCTTTCCATTTAATATTTTCGAGAAAAAACAAAATTTCCGCAAGACTTTAAACAGCGCCCTCTAGCATGCACGTCTCTCATTAGATATGTTTTGAATTTCTAAGCAGCTGTGTCCAACATTTCCAACGAGATTAACTCTGCAAAATTCGGTTCAACAGAACCGAAGCTATAAGCGTTCCTGCAATACAAAGTTGCCCGTCCTCCACTCCCCCGTTATTTGACAAAATACAAAAAAGTTGCCCCATGTAAAATATACAAAATTTTCAGTAAATTCCGATTTTCATATTTATGATAAATCTTGGTCAATTTTGCTTAAAATAAGAATTAAAATTTTTGGTAATCAGTTACGCCCTCTAGCGGTCATCCTACGCGTTTCTAAATAACTTCCAGATGTTGGGGTACTGTAAACTGTTCCTGAGATATGGTTGAGCGACATTCTTAGTTGGCCACCCGGTACATTAAAATACATAATGTTATAATGGGTCTAATTTGTTTCAGGCTAAGTATACCCAAGAATAGTGTAAATAACCAGCAAAATGGCAATGAACAAACTTTAGCCATGTAAGTGATATTGAAATGAAATTAAAAAATTCTTGTAAAGTAATACAGTGAATTCCGTTCAACACGAAACTGACGGGAATATTTTTTCGTGTTAAAAGATTTTCGTGTTGAAGGATATTACAAAAAGTGTATATATACAGGATGAATCGTAAGGGATCGACCAAACTCTAGGAGTGTATTCTACAGATCAAAATAATGTAAAAAAGTCAAATGTTGTTATCCGATTTTTATTTGTTTTCGCGTTATAACGTAATTAAAAATAAACAATATTAAAGTGTTGGTATTCTATTGGTATTATCGTTCTATATGATATATTTTAAAAAATACTGCCATTCATTTCTACATCGTCTATCAAGGGCACTGGTTGCGTTCCTAGTTGCGTCAGGTTGATATTGTCAGCAGCATTCCTAATCTGTTGAATTAATGCATCACAACTGTCCACTTTTACTTGATATACTTCATTTTTGAACCAGCCCCATAAACAAGAATCGAGTGGCGTGAGATCTGGAAACCTAAGAGGCCAACCAATGTGACTACCATGACCAATCCACTTCCTTTAAAACCTTTCATCCAAATGTTGTTTCACCACACGAGCGTAATGTGCAGGCGCTCCATCGTGCTGATACAACATTTGGATTCTGATGTTTGTGGGAACATCCTCTAGCAGTCCGTGCACTACATTTTCTAAAAAACGTAAATAGGTGGCTCTCGTAAGACGATTCTTATGTTAGTTCATCGGTAAAAAGTATACGCGGTACAGAACGCGGATTAACATTTATACATCGACAAACTTCCATACGTCAACAATAATAATAAGGTAGGTATAGGGAACAATTTTTATGATGGCAGCGCCCTCACTATATCAACAATGAAGTAGATGTAGTGACATTAGACGCATGCATATGTACATAAACATGATGACATAAATCTACATTTTTAATTACGCTATAACTCAAAAACAAATAAAAATCGGATAACAACATTTCAGTTTTTTTACATTATTTTCACCTATAGAATACATTCCTAGAGTTTGGTCGATTTCTCACGACTCACCCTGTATATGTACATATACTCAACAAAATTTCGTTTAGTACATTTTATTTACACAGATATGTTTGGATGCCTTTAACAAAAATCAATAAAGCAAAAATATTAACAAAAAGTTACTGAAATTTAATACATAATTTGCAATTTAAAAAAAAAAACAAATAAAACATTTATTACTTTTTTGAAAAATAATAATAATAATAATAATAATATATTTTTTGTATTGTCCCTTTTAGATAAACAACATTGTCTCATTCGCTTTGATTTCAAACACCATTTTATTGTCGCCGACGCGGCAGCAGTTTTTAGTATTTTGTTCATTCCGAGAAGAGATATCTTTTCGTGTTAAGCGATTTTTGTTTCATGTTAAGAGAAAAAAAATGTATGTAAATACATAGTACTTTTTCGGGACCGCTTTATATTTTATTGTTATTTTTATTTTGTGTTAACTGATATTTCTTCTTAAGCGTTTTCATGTTAAACGGATTTCACTATACCTTAACAATTATTTCAGTTCAACTACATCCAATAATAGTGGTGGTGTGGGTACACCTGCAAATCACGAGAAATTAAATAACAATGAACAAACTTCATTAATGTAAGTGATGTAAAATTATTAAAAACATTCTTTGAAAATAATTCATTAAACATTGTTTCAGATCACCTTCATATAACAATAGTAGTGATGACAGTACACCTGTAAATAACGAGCAATTAAATGACAATGAAGTAACTTCATGCATGTTAGTGAAGTACAACTAAATTAAAATTTCTGATAAATTAATACGTTAACAATTGTTTCAGTTCAACTACATCCAATAATAGTGATGATGAGCATACACCTGCAACTAACGGGCAATTAATTAACAATGAACAAACTTCATTAATGTAAGTGAAGTCAAATTACTAACACATTCTTTGAAAATAATTCATTAATAATTATTTCAGATCACCTTCATCCAACAATAGTAGTGATAACCGTACAACTGTAAATAACGAGCAATTAAAGGACAATGAAATAACTTCATGCATGTTAGTGAAGTACAACTAAATTAAAATTTCTGATAAATTAATACGTTAACAATTGTTTCAGTTCAACTACATCCAATAATAGTGATGATGAGCATACACCTGCAACTAACGGACAATTAATTAACAATGAACAAACTTCATTAATGTAAGTGAAGTCAAATTACTAACACATTCTTTGAAAATAATTCATTAATAATTATTTCAGATCACCTTCATCCAACAATAGTAGTGATGACAGTACAACTGTAAATAACAAGCAATTAAAGGACAATGAAATAATTTCATGCATGTTAGTGAAGTACAACTAAATTAAAATTTCTGTTAAAGTAATACGTTAACAATTGTTTCAGTTCAACTACATCCAATAATAGTGGTGATGAGGATACACCTGCAAATAACGAGCAATTAAATGACAATGAAAGAACTTCATGCATATTGGTGAAGTAAAATGAATGAAAAAAGTTTTTTGAGATGGTATGTTAATAATTATTTCAGAACAACTTCGTCTCATGATAATGGTGGTACTGAAACACATGGAAAAAGATTCAAGTAAGTAAACCTAAGTTACGACACTATTTTATCATAACAAAAGAATGCATCATATTAACGCGAAGTTTTAGACAATTTATAGATTTTTTAGGAAGAACAGTTCCCATTTTTTGGTATCTTAAAATGTTAAGTAAAGCACACGGTTCAAAGATACCGGATAAAAGGAAGTATATGTCAGACAAAGCTTTGATACAAATTTTCGAAAATTATTTGGAAAATGCTCCGCAGTTAACTATATCAATTTACCTGCTTTTAAAAGCATGGAATGAAGATATAGTACTACTGAACCTACTGTATATCCTTTTGGGTAGAGGTAAATACGTGAAAAATTTAATATCTCTTTATGTTTATTTGAAATCATTAGCTTGCAGCTTGGTCACGTTGTGTTGGTCTACTGTAGGCTACAGGCAAGCGATTCGTAAAGAACAGGACATATTACCTTTAACTCTTCCATGGAAAATATTCTTTGCGCTATTAAATCTTTCCCAAATAGGTAAAATTTTGTACTAATTAATGAGTGCTTAACATGTTTTTTATATTTTGTACTGCCTTATTAATATAAAATATTTTTGCATTGCAGGACCTAGAATTATTTTGCTAGCCCTTCTCGCAAATGAATTTCTATTTTTGTTTAGTATTGTAATTGTTGGTCACTTCTTTACAATGCTGATAACCTTATGCATTCTAGTTAAAGAGAGACAGAACGTCTGCCAAACTGGGATTGGTATGATATGTCACCGTGCAGTGCATGCATTTATTTACATCTACACGTATGTTAGTATATCGGAAGATGCGAAGTATACAGTTATTATAGTATTTTATGTTGCTATCTTAATTCAAAATGTCTTGATTACCTGCTACATAGCTTCATGTATCTGTATCATTTTGTTTACTGTATGGTTCTTTGGCGCATTCGTTTATTGCTGGATGCTTATAAATGATTACAAACATACAAGAAAAATTTCATAACGGCGACGTTAAGCTTAAAAGAAGTGTGCAATGAAACCTAAGTAACGAGCTAGTCCTATTATTACGTATTGAGATGACATGTCAAGTAATCTGTGGTTGTACTTCACTGACAGTGACAGTAGCACCAGTTTCCAAACTTATACACAACAATTCTCTGTGTGATAATAATAATAATCCAAACACTGCACTATACAGAAAAGAAATTATATCCATTCAGTAGGTTTTTATTTATATCATAATAAATAAATTCTCTTTTTGTAATCAATTTGTTTCGGAAATAAAAGATGTGAAACAAAAACTGATGTGTTACTTTATATTAATTTAGTTTGCATAAACTCTACAGAGAAATAAAATTTCAAGTATAAACATATTGTAGTTAAAGCTTTCTAATCATTTAGGTATATTCTAGTCTATTCTGTATATTCTATAAAATTCAAATAAAGTTGACATCTAAATGTGTAATCCGGGAAGGGAGCATGTACTATACAACAACTGTAACAAAATTTACTTCAGTTTAACGTGTAGTGTGTCTATTCAAATAACGTATTCTCATACAGTTCTAAAGTAAATTTGACGATGTCATCTTTTCAACCATTTGAATTACTTATTCTTTTATGTTATTTATGTTGACAAGTTCTGATCCATAAACTTAACTTTTACATAACCCCACAGGAAAAAAGTCAAGCCGGGTTAGACCAGGCGATGTTGCCAGTCACGGAACAGGTCAATCACATCTTATTCGTTGTTCCCCAAATTCACCAGACAGATATTAACGAACAACTGTTGTAGAATGAATGCGTAACTCATTCTATTGGATCCACAAATTCCTTCTAGTCAGTAAATATGCCTCGTATAATAGAGGATTCTTCTCGCAAGAAGTTAAGGTAAATTTGCCCAAAAACATAAGAACCTATAATGCAGGCATATTATCGCCAATCAACGTAGAACTTATTTATTTCTTCACATAGTCTAGAAAAATGTTTCGAAATCAATCGATGAAATTTAATGATTGTTAGTCAAACGGGGGCTGTTTGTTAGTCAAACAACCCCCATGAAGGAGGATTAGATCTATATTTTTCTGAGGCACCTTCCGTCCAAGTCGATCACACATTTTTTGTCTGTTCTCTATATTAAACCCCCTGCTTGAAGAAATATTTTGTTGCTCCTGGCTGACCGCCCAAATTGTTTTATCCGAATTTTAGATGTTCTTTGGAAATAGTCCTTCTAGTTACTTTTCTAAAGTTAAACAAACAACAAGCTTTAAGACTAACGATAAACAATAGAGGTTTAACAACTATACTCTACTTTTACATAAGTTTATTCATTTGTAGTTGAAGTTTTATCTTCTTTAGATGATGGATCCTCGATCTTTATGGTTTGTATTGATTTGTACCATCATGCATAAAATCTAATAAGACTACAGAACATAAAGCTTACTATTCAGATCAGTATGCCACGGAGATCATCCTTTACTCTTGTATTATTTCTCTTGTTATCAATGACATTACATCTTATATAAATTATTTAGTTATTGAAGATTCGGATCAGCTTTAGTTTGTAGGGAGGCGGTACCTTCCCTATTGGCCAAGATGAAAGAATTTTTGTTGTAAGATTATAGGATTAGGAAAACACTTGGACACTTTTGAAATTTCTGTACTGAATATAAGAGGTGTAAAAGATATCTGATTACTATAGACACTGTTCTATGGAATGCTCACAAAGATTATGGTTGCGAAAAGAAAACTATTGGCAGGACACCGTTATGTGTAAGTTGCTAGTAAAACCAACAATATCACTAAAACACCATTGATCAAATTATCATGCAAAGAGACATAGATAGATTCTAGAAGTTTGTTAGAAATTAGTAATGCGAGAAAAAATAATATAATACACTGTCGATACTGTGAACATCGGGTAACGTGAAACTCCAGCTAACACGAACAACCTTTTTTTTGAATTGACCTCCGTATAACGTGAACACGGACACATTCGGTAACGTGAATTGCGAGATACACAAGATACAAACAGATGCAGTTTGATTCCAACCTGTGCAAGAGCACGTTTGTGTATTAAAAATGCCTCCTAACAAACCAAAATATTTAACCTGCAAGAAAAAACATATATAATTCAAAAGTTACATAGGGGTGTTACTATGACAAATTTATCGATGAAATATGGGGTGGCCAAATCTACTATTTGTAAGATTAAAAATCAGAGACTAATGATATTAAGTACCGTGTTTGATACTTACACCGACCCCAGCAAAAGGAGAACTTTAAAAGGTTCTCGATTACCATGAACGGAAAAAATACAACTGGTTTTTGAAGATACGAAACAAAAATATGACTATTACTGGTCAAATGTTGAAAGAAAAAGCAAAATTAATACACTCTCAAATAAAGGAAACAAGTGTAGAATTTACTGCAAGTGAGGATGGTTTCAACGATTTAAACGTCGTTTTGGCATTAGATTCTTGAAAATATCAGGAGAAAAACTTCTGTTCCAACCGGAACTCGTTAATCCCTTCAAGATTCAATTGAGGAACAGAATGCAACAACTGGGCATCAATTTGGATCAACTGTAGAACGCAGACAAAACATTTGTCTCATCTACCGAAAAAACAGCTCCCGGCAGGAAAAGTGAGAAACAACGAATTACGTTTTTGGTATACACCAACGCTTCTGGAAGCCACAACATTAAACCGGTAAGTAGTTATCGGTAAATCAAATGTTCCAAGATCTTTTAAAAATGTTGTGCTTCCTGCGGATTACGATCATTCTAAGACGGCATGGATGACTTTAACGATTTTCAAAAAATGGTTCCATCAGTGTTTCGCAACGGAAGTTAAACGATTTTTAAATGAAAAAGGCCTCCCCTTAAAGGCATTACTCTTACTGGATAATGCTCCTTCACATCCTCCAGAAGATGAATTAAAAAGTGAAGATGGAGGAATAGTGATCATGTATTTACCACCAAACATCATGCCATTAATTCACTGAAAATTACATTACCGAAACAGCCTTCTTGCCACCATTATAACAAACGATTCTAACGACAATAATTCAATTCAACAGTCTCTGAATCGATAGATCTCCTTAACACACTAGTCCCAGAAGTTATATTCTAAGTTTCTGATGTGCTGAAATGGAATAGTCTCGACCTGAAAGTGAATCTGACGTTGAGGATCTGCAGCAAAACTTGGAAGGGCAAAATTTAAACCAAGTTTTTCCAATTAATGCTCTTAATACCGTTATAGAATGGTCGAGAATTTGTGAAGTTGCCTCTACAGATATTTTAGTACTGCAAAAACTCAAGGAAAAGAAAAAACAATCAAAAATTTCTGATTTTTTTTTATAAAACTTAGTATATAAGTATGTACATATAAATAAACTGCAATTGAATTCCGTTGCATAATGCATTAAATACTTTGATTATCGAATGTTTCAACTATCATATAACCTACGCATATATATAAAACAAATTGCACTTTCCAAGGACGAACTTCCAGATACAAAGGGTGCTACGCAATCTTTTATTTCATATCCTTCGCCAACATTTTCCTTTGAAAATTTTTCAAGCTTTCAAAGATTACAACGAGTATTTAGTTGGATATTAAGATTCAAAAATAATTGTCAAAGGAAGGAAGCAGGTCAACCAATGCAATCCGGTGCACTGACAGTTTTAGAAATTAACAACGCTTTTAAAGTACTGATAAAAATTACTCAGTGTAATTCGTTTGTTGCCGAAATACAGTTTTTAAGACATAAAAAACTATTAAATTTTAAGAGTCGTATTTTAAATCTTGATCCATTCTTAAATGACGAAGGCATTCTCCGAGTTGGGGGTCGACTACAAAATTCAAATTTTTGTTAAGATAAAAGGAACCCAATCCTGTTGTGCTCCAAGCACCGTTTGACACAACTTATTTTTAAGAACGAGCATTTGCGCTTGATGCATGCAGGTCCTCAACGGATATTGGCATGTTAAGAGAAGTTAGAGACTTTATTAGTTCACTTGTGTAGATGTTTGTCAATGCTATGCTTGCTTGCCTAACTAGATAATGGGAGGCAGGTATGTTCGGTTTTGTTTTTGTTTATGAGAATTAAATTCATATGACAGATGTAAAAATGTCAATAAAAAAAATGGATAGAACGAATACAAGTAGTTTTTTCACGCAATTAAATAAAAAACGTTACAACAAGAGTATTAAGTAACATAATAATGTTAAACATGTTAAAGTATAACTAAAAATAAAAACTACATTTTTCAATTACTGTGTGGTTTTCTAACCTGGATTTTAATAAGGTAACTCACTAAAATCGTTCGAAGACTAAGTCGTACCGAGTGTACCTACCTTTCGATAACGTGAACAAAGTAGATTTTATTCTGTTCACAGTGTATTGAGTGTATTGTACGCTATTATATTTTATAAATTATAATTTATAAATTAATGAATAAACAGAGAAAGCTAAAATAAAATAAAAGAAAAGAAAAAAAAAACGAAAAAGCAACAAAATCATTCTTTTATTAACAATTTGTTTAGTATCCTAACAAAATCTTTATAAAAATCAATTTACGTGCAGAACAATTATCGTTCCACTTTAATTATTGTAATGAATTCCTCTTGTTTATGTGATAGAATGAAAATATCAATATAAAAAGCATATCAAACCTAATTATACCATCCAAAATAAATCGTGACTCATAAATATTAAGTTCCGTGAAATATAGAGCTGTCACTTAAATCTGTATACAAATTTGTATAAGGTATTTCTAGTTAATATAACACGTTATCCCTTTAAGCTTCTGTAATGACACCTTGATAAAATAAAATTTTATCGTATCTACATATAATACATCAGTTGTGAAACAATTTTCGTAAAATTATGACTGAACCCATCGCATACACAACGCGAAATGAAATTGCCGACAACATTGATGAAAAGTATGTATATGTAAAGAATAACCTGCACACTGATCAATTTGTAATTGAATTTTAATAAATTAAGTGACAACTTGGAAGAAGAACCTCGATCATGCTGGAGAACAGTTAAAAAGAAATTTCATTTTGGATGGACATACATTAAACCACCGATAGCGTATATTTGGGATGTCATCATTGATATCAATAGAACAGTGTACTATTTTCTGCAAAGGGAATATGTTATAGGTGGAATTAGTGCTGGTGTAATAATCATTTCTATACTAGCTTCGATGAAATATAAATGGCAAATGTAAGTTACACATTATAGTAAGTATGAATATGAAGTTTCGTTGCTGTATTAGAGACGGCAGAATGATTTGTCAATGAACATTTTGTTTAATATTTACACTACTGACTTAAAGTTCATATACATAAACTATTTTGCTATTAAAGTTTCGATTGTAGTTCTTTTATAATTGTTACTTAGTATAACAGATAACAGATCAAAATTAATACAATATAGATGAATTTCCCCATTTTTAAGTACTTAAACATCGAGTCAAATTTATTTTGCACACTATTGACTCTACCATTCGAAAGGAGAGTAAGTTCACCTGATGAACAAACATTATGTACAACTTCGGATTTTTATCTCTCTTTTCCAGTAGAGATATCTAACATTTTCTATTTACTAGGTAGTCCACAATATTCAATAATATAACCCACATATAACTGTTAGCGGAAAACATTTTGTATCTTCCAAACTTCTCAGCTTCTTTCTTTCTGTTGGCTATTGACTCAATTTGATCTTTAATTAATTCACAACCACCCTCTTGTTCATCCAATTTTTCTGTGCCAAATTTTGGACGACCTTCAATTGCTAAGGGTCCATTTCTTTCTTCTAACGGCTCCTATAAGCACACATCAAGGCCCCTCTCTCTAACTGAGACTAAATCAAGGAGATTCCTCAGTCTCATGATCTTAGCGATTGAACCCTTTTGGCTAGATGATTACTGGAATAATTACAATCTTGAGTCGTCCTGTAGAGGTATAGTAGCAGTAGCTATCGTAATTATGGTAGAGAGATCTATAACCAGAGCTTTTCTTATTCTTACCTTGACAGATCTGGATTGAGGTTGGCGTACTAGGTGACTAGAGAGTTGCCAGAACGTTGAATGCTCTCAATCGCTTTCTTGACTTCTTTAAGTTATCTGTTTCGTGAAAATCATGGGACGCCAACGATCAGACACAATATACGATTTTGAAGTGTCAGTGTTGAAAAATAAGCATAAGGTATTTGTTTTGGAAGAGTTGTTTTCGATTACCTTGAAACCTATTATATCCATTTTGGGAGAGCAATAGTAGTGGGTGTTTCTTGTGTGAATTTAGCGAGAACATACAGCAGCAGTAAATACAAATATAAAATATATACTTTTGACATTAGCAAATATGTTTATATTGATTAATAACTAATAAATTCTGGTAACAAAAGAACATGATTTTCTTTAAATCCAAAAATGTTATTACAGATGACGTTTCCAAAGCCTTATTATTGATTGTTCGTAAAAGATATATTTTGTGTAAAAAGTTTCAAAATTTCTGAATTTTAGCAAGAAGAAGAATTTTTTTATTTTTTTACTGCGCTGGAATGACTGAATTTATCTTCATGAAAATTAATAAATTTGTTCGCACTGTTAACAAAAATATTGTGTATGCTAGATGTAATTAATGAGTCAAAACATACTTAAAATAACCACCTTTTAGCAATTTCTTAATCTTTCGAACAAGCGGTGAAAGATGGATAGAATCATTGGGTCCAGTCATTCTGCCATCAGACCTAAACCCATTAGAATTTTTTTATCATCTTGAAGCAAAAAGTTGTCAATTACGATATAGCACATGATTAGGGAGTTTTAAAAAACACTATTACGAGAAGATATTAATAAAAACAACGTACCTGCAAGTATTTTTTATCTTGGGCGTAGGAAAGTCGCAACCTTCAACAAGTGGCCCAATTGAACCGCCCTTTCGTTAGCACCCTCGGTACCGTCTTTCTGGACTTATCTTCAAGGGTGCTTGGGCTGTCTTTTGTTTATGTATCACCTTACCACTTCCATCCCTCATGTCATGACGATTAGCAGTTCGGGTGTCCTTCGTTAGACCTAATATGTCTTAGTTCTCGTCCGTTTATGCTGGATGTACACTGTTCCTATTCCTTTGATCTGTCTGAGAGTATTCTGGTTATAAACGATTATATCCGGTTCCAGTTATTCTCCGTTTTGGTTATGGTTCGGATGATGTTTTCTTTGTCCATTTTTTTGCCAATCCCATTCTCTAGAGTCACCCTCTCGTTATTCCACTTGGGACAGGTTAGGATTGCGTATTCAGGTGTGTCGGTATTATTACAAATAAGTCTGGCAATGGTCTTGTCCCGACAGGAACTGTGCTAGGAAATAATTCGCTCTTCTGAATTTGCGGTGGACCCACGGTACAAGGTCTGAGATCAAGGTCTTAGTCCATGTCGCCGTCGACTGCATTTTGCTCCATTGCCTTTGCGATTTTTTTAATGTAAGTACCCTCTGTTGTGTCTTTGTTAACGATGATCTTTACGCTTTGGAACAGAAGCTTCTTTGCTGTTGACAGATGTTGTCTATATTACGGGGTCCCTTCAATATAGGTGCCTCCGATTTTTGGGGAGCTATTTCCAACTCGTTAAATCTCATCCAGGTGAAAATCCTTTCCAGCGCCTCGTCTGCCTTGAACATCAACTCCCTTTGGTCTTCTGTCTCTACTATAACCACATTCTAGGTTCAAAACGCCATCGTACATGATATTCCATAAGGTTGGACCTAGTACAGAACCCTGTGGTACTTCAGCGCCAACGTGCAAACCTGATTTTGAGCTCAAAATAATCTTCCTATCACAGAGATAATCGCTAATGATATTCATGATACCTGCAGTAATGGCTACAGCGAATTTATTTATTCACACATTTAATTTATTTAAGACACCAAATCTAGTTATCTCCGTCGTAGTGATGAGTAAAGTAATATGAAAAATTTGAGTATTTGTTGTTTCGAATACTTTTCTATTCATTTCATTGCTTTCACTTCACATTAAAATTCGTCTCAGTTTTTGACTGAGAGCTAAAGAGTTCTAATAAATTAGAAATTAATTAAATAAAATTAATAAAATTAATTATATCTGCAGAAATTAAGCAGTATTAGGAACGTTTTAGGAATATGAAGGAATATAGGAAAGATACTCCAATAGCTGAGCAGTCACCTACAGAAAATCAACACCTAAATGGCGAAGGGGATGTGCCACAAACGTAAGTTCGTAAATAAAACAATTTTTTTTTCTGATTGAGCTCCCATAAAGTCTTGCATCAATTTCTAGATCAGAAAAACAAGAACCAACATTCACACAGAAATTATTAAATTCAATTGTACTAGTATGGTATTGGAGAAAATTGCGTGAAGCATGGGCATCTGAAGACCTAAAAAGCAAAAACGATTACATGATAGACACGTCATTACTTGGAATTTTAGAAAATTTTTTAGAGAATGCGCCACAATTAAACATAACCTGGTTCTATATATTCTGGATACATGAAGAAATAATGTTTGTACCGTCTATTGTTATGAAATGTAAGTAACTCATTCATCTTTCACTTTTAGAATCTCTGATATCTATTACTAATTTATTTTTTTTCTTGTAAAAATACCAGCAATAAGTTTACTGCTTTTAACCTGGTCAATCCCATCGTACATCAAAGCTGTGAAAAGAGCTAAAGGCGAAGAGAATTTAACAAATTGTAACAAGTTATTGTTATTCTTATGGAATGTGTTACAAATTGGTACGTTAAATAAAATATTATTCGATACAGAATTAATAAATGCATTCGTTTTAGTACCGAGATTTCTTATAATCAGCATATTTGCAGCACAATATCCAATTCCTGCCTTGATTTACCTCGGATGTCACACCATTATTATGATTATATTACTTCTATTTGTTGTGGAAGAAAATCCTAATCTATATAATACAAGATGCCTGCAAACTTTACATTGCTTTGTATTCGGTCTAATATACATTTATACTTACATTGACATTGCTACTGAAAAACACAAAACTAAAGCTATCGTATTTTTCTATATTATATCTTTAGTTGGAAATAGTGCTATGGCTTTTTTTCTTTTCACTACTGCTTCATTTATTTTAATTGGAATTTATTACGGAGGAGTAGTTTTTATGGTTTTGCATTATGTTTTAGGACATTTTTGTATAAGACAATAATTCTTATTCTTAAATGTGTAAGGTATTCTGGGGAGATATTTTTTAGATGTCACTAACATAAACAACCTTGTTTTTGTACATTTATATTTATTTATTTTAATTTCTTTATGTATTTGATTCCGATATAAACCTTTTCAATTCAATAAAGTATCAACTTAGAACCTTTTTTTTAATTGAGACATTTGATATTAAGATATTAGAATCAATTCTACTAATTACTATAAAAATTTGGTATTTCAGTTGGGTTTAAGAGCTCCAATGTGATCCGTTTTTTTATGAGAATCAGAAATGCATTCTAAAAAACTAAGTGTGCGCTAAATTGTTGTGTAAAATAATGGCCTATACTGGACTTTAAATTATTCGCCATTATACAGAGTATCGAGTTTGGTAAATCCATTCCTCCATCCAAGTCCTCATGCAATGACGCATGTAATTAGTAACATCATGTAAGTAAATCATAAAAAAATATTCTGTACGCAAAGAATATAAGAGTTTTATACCAATTTAATGACAAGGAAAAATATTAGTAATCCAAAATTGTTAAGTGTTACTACAATAGAAGTTCAAGTAATGCTCCATGTAAACGAAGACACATTTAGAACAGATCTGTAACTATTAATTTAACCTTTCGTGAAGGACGTGTGGATATTGTCAAAACTTCGTGTTTTTGAACAAATTGTTTGTAAATGCAATTTTCCGGCATATGCTACGAATAGTTGAACTCATCCGGTTAGAGAATTTTAATAAAGATGTAAAACTTAAAACATTCAGGGTAACTAGAACAATCTGGAACAACAGCCGTCAGAATTTGAATATTCAAAAATGCCGGGCTAAAATTTTTCGCGATATCTCCACTATTACGAATGGTAGCACCATAATTTCTTGGCAACTTACTCACAACAACTAGAACAGGCTGTAAAAATATTCAGGGCAATTAGAACAACCTGAAACACCCGTCGGTATTTAAAAAATTCGAAAAATGCTCTGCTAATAAATTTTGGTTTTTCGGAATATATCCGCCATTGTGACAGATGACCATAATTTCTTCGGTACAATGCACAGGACAATCAGAGCAACCTGGAACACTCGAACATTCGAAAAATGCCCGGCTGGTAAATTTTGGGATTTTATGAAAATGACATTTATACTAGAAAAATACATGTTAAAATTACCGTAAAATGGGGCGACATTGATTTCTGGAGGCGACTTTGATATTTGCTTCAGCGTGCATTTGTTTTTATGCCACTAGGGCGAAGGGGGAAGTGTATGGCAATTTTGTGAGCGGCACACTTACTAGAGTGCATAAGATTGTTGTGTGTGTGCATCACGCTCTGTTATCTTAAAGAATTTTTACTTTTGAGGTGATTTCCTCCACGCCCTTTTTTTCAGCGACTTGGATGTAGTCAGATAACTTCGAGTACATAAAAGTAAGTGTGATATGTGAGCTACTTTTAAGTATTGAGCCATACAAGTACCTACATGTGTTGTCAATCCATAACCTCAAATATTTGCTTTAAAACTGTAATTATTATTATTAGTATTAATAAAGCTAGAGCAAGTGTATCCAGACTATCCACAGAGGAGTACTTTGTTAACTAAGAGAATACATTGGAGGGAATTCCGCCCTCTAATATTTTCAATTATGACGAAACAAACGTTGGCGACGACCCTGAGCACAGCGACTCATTTATCGTAGAGGGGTCAAATATCCAGAAAATATTGTAAATAATCCAAAGTCGTGTACGACAATTATGATATGTGGATCAGCCGATGGAACGCTTCTTCCACCATACGTCATGTATAAAAGTGAACATTTGTATAACACCTGGAAGGAAGGGGGCATTCATGGTTAACCCTGTTGTCAAAAATCATGCTGTTCGTTAGGGTGTCGATTTAATCGTATTTCTCATGGCTGGATGGATAGCCTTACGTTTGAAGACTGGTTTCAGACTTTGTTTTTGCCGCATGCCAGAAAACTAGAAGGTATTAAGGTGTTAATAGAAGACAACTTAGTGAAGAAAATGACATATCTTTTATTTGTCTTGTTCCACATTCGACATGCTTTTTACAGCCTTTAGATGTCGCTCTTCTTAAGCCCTTTAAAGTAGCTTGGCGTACAGTGTTGTTAAATTTCAAGTTGAAACATACATCAACTTCTGGAATACCCAAAGATCAATTCTCGTCATTGCTAAAACTTGCTTTGGAAAAAATGCATAATGTAACTGCTCAAAGTAAGAATAAACCAGGCGATAATGAAGAGACTGGTGTCAAGCAAAATTTAATAAATGGATTTTTTGCTACTGGCATTTGTGGCAGGAAATCGAAACGAAGTATTAGGCAAACTACCAGAAATACAACATGATCCAACCCAAGAAATTAACGAGACATTATCTAACTTACTTCCCGAGAAAAGGTGTGGTGAAAGAACTGAGAGAGTGCGTCAAAAGGAAACAAGATTGAATGTTGTTCCTGGAAGAAGTATTGCTACAACTGCAGATAGTAGCAGCTCTGGAGATAATGATAATAGCGAAGAGGAGGAAGCCGAAGATAAGGGAGTTGATGAAGTCATAAAAGAAATAGTTGAGGAAGTGGACTACCGTTATCCAGAACGAGAACTATTTCTTTCAGAAACATTTCTTCTCATAAAGTATGTGTCCGGAAAAAGAACCTCTACGACTATTTACAGATACGTGTGTAGAACAATTTTCAAAAGACTGTTGTTGGCCTAAAATCTACTGATGCAAAAAAAAACAAATTTCAAACTGGTTGTGAAGGATATCTCCACAGTTCCCATTGCAGATATTATTGCTGTTCTGTCAACTCCGACCCAAGAAAATATTTACATTTGAGTGTAAAGTTGATGTGGTTGAATTATTGTAACTTTTCTTAAACATTTGTAATAAAAATAATAATAAAATTATTTGTGATGAGTGAGTTAGGTAGTTTCTACAAAGTTATCAAAGTCACCCCCGCATGATAAAAATTATTAATTGACAAAATCGGCAGAACCGATTTGAAAATGGGGCGATCTATAGTAGTATAGTAACGCTTCATATAAGTCACTTTTGGAGCATGGATCAAAGGCGCCCCCATTTCTAGTGTAAATTTGATCGGGTGGTTTTGATTTTTTTTTAGTTGTAATTAGTCAAAATTCTTTAAAAGTGATGGCATTCTATTCTCCGAGAATTGTTGATTACAATAAGTTTTTTTGTATATTTGTAACAAAATTGGGAAAAAATTACAAACAAAAAACTTACAATTACTAAAATCGCCGCATGTTACAGTACCTTGAACAGATCAGTATGCATTACATAGAATTTATTTACCTTTATCAATGTCGTAGCAATTTGAAATATTTCAAAACACCTGATACACGTAATCACAATGCAACCACATCTACAATTACCATAGAAATAATTTATGTTCTAAAAATAACCCGGATATTACTAGAAAATATATAAAATGTATTTCTCAACGTATGTAATTATTGCTTACTCACCAAATATACCTTTTAGGAGCTTTCTAGAAATGAAGGACGTAAAAGTTGTACTCAATCCCCATATTATGAAAAAAAAAACAACAGGATGTTATAATTTGTTTTTAAGTCATTTCTTGTAAATAAATTTAATAACCCTTCAAAATCAACGTTTCGATGATAAGCATTAATAAGTCTAACTTAAGCATGATTATTTAAAGAAAGTACATTGCAACTATATCATCTTTATTTCTTATTTCACATTAGTAATTGCATAAATAAAATATAATTCACAACATATTCCATGCCAAAATCGACCAATTTTGTCATTGTATTATAACCGCGTCACGGCGACTAGATCGTACAAAGTCAATAATAAATAGTAAATAACCGTAGTAAATTCAATATAATTTATGCAAGCGTTACTAATTTATCTATCAAGAACATTCTAAAACGCTAGGCCGTTCGAAAAATTCATCTCTTTCCGGTAGCTGTCGCTCCACTTCCTACAAAAAGCGACCACCTGAAATTGCCCGGATTATACGTCAAACCAGAACTGACTTTTTGTTATTAACCATTGCTTATAAAAGCGAGTCCATTAAAAATATTCCAGTAGTTGTCTAAACAGTGGCTGAAACACGATATGAAACTCCTGGTAAGTTTACATTTTACGTAAACAAAGTGGATAGAAATACGTGCGGATAATCAAATGTGATCGTATTTATAATGAGTGTGTTCTTGTGTTTTGTTTTGTTTTTTTTTTCTCGTTAATACAATTTAATTATATTACAAAGATTTGTTTAAAAAACCGAAATATTGTGAAAGAGATACTGCTGAAAACTATTCTAATAGATATAATGTAATGTTTGTAGTTTATTAATCTTTGTGTAAGAACTATGAAATTTTAAAAGGCAAATTTAAAAACTCATTTGCCAAATTATTAACAATCTGCAAGATCTAAATTCTGTTACCATGTACTTATCAGCAAAATTTCTTAAATATTTCTAACGCATCTCTCCTAAGTTTGCAATTTGCAATCAAATAATAAAATTTATTTGAATTTCAATTTTTCAGAATTAAATATTTCATTTTTTACAGACGTTGTTGATTATCTACCTCACCAACGCGCCAAAAGGGCAATGTCAACACCAGCGCGCAGCAGGTGTCGCACCTCAACAATATGATCCAACTAAAAACATCATTGAACCAATTTCAACAAGTCAACCATTTAGTCAATATTCTTTCAAACCGCAAGCAACAAACCTAACTTATCCAATAACCTTATTACCAATTACCCAACCTGTAACTCCATACCAGACGCAAACACCATTTGCAACTCCAACTAATCATCCACCACCTCGCGTAATATCTACTAGCGTTCCTGTCTTCGCTAGTTATCAAGTTGCTAACCAACCTGTAGTATCTGCAGCTCATGCATATCCGGTACAGCATAGTGTTGAGATAAACCATGGTGATTATGATTGGTATCCTAACACTTTACTGCAACAACATAGCGAACCTGCGGAAAGAAGAAATGTTCCACCCATAACTAGACCTAGTCGTCCACAATTTTCTGTACCTATTACTCCTGTTCATTCTCTTAAACCATACAATCAAGGAGCGGTAAAACCACAGCAATCAATTTTGCCAAAACCAGTTTATCAACCTCCACTTAACCAACAACCATTCCAGCAAGTACTGAAGCCATACTTGGCGCCCAGTATTAATCAAAATGTAAATATAAAAAAACCGGTACAACCTACTAATGCTTTTATTCCGAATCGTAACACTATTCCTCAAGTTGTACAAAAACAATACATACCTGTACAGCAATCTACACCTCCAAATTTGCCATATGGTTTCAAACCAATTCCCGTAGCGACTACCTATCTACCAGCGAACAATCAGAATGCTGATCCAAATAGGCTTATTCCAAAACCGTTACCATCACCATTGAAAAATCTACTAGTAACTGCTAGACCATTGCCTGTCCCAATTTCGAGAAAGCCAGAAGTTAAAGAAGAAGATAGTGAAGAAGACGAAAAAACTAGAAGAGAGCCAGAACCAAGAAAACCTGTGCGAGAAGAAGAGGAAGAAGAAGAAGAAAGCGAAGAGGATGACGAAAGTGAAGAAGAAGATGATGAAGACGGTGAAGCTAGTTACGAAAGGGATTATCGTCCAAGGTACAACCATAATTACCACGAAGATAACGAATACGATAGGAAAAGATATCGGCCAACCTTCGATGCAGCCAAATATATCTTTAATAAAGACGATAGCGAAGAAGATGATAGGGAAAGTGAAGAAGATGAAAGCTCTGAAGAACGGCGGGCACCGCCACCGTCACCACCGCGACGTAAATATAAAGAAAGAGATCAAGACAGGCATAAACAAGGTCGTTACAATGAAGATTCCCGTGATGATAGGAAATCACAAAAGAATCCAAGGCCGCATTATAAAAGAGAGAATGACGAATCACAAGAACAAGAAGCGAAGAATTCTAGATGGGTGCCAATCCGACAAAATGTGCAAAAGCGACGGTATAAAGGTTATTATAAATGATGGAAATGAATCTAGGAAATTCTATGTTTGACATAAGTTAATATGGTCAAATATTCTTAAATTAGAATTGAAAATGTGAAACTGGAGTGCCAAAGACATTAACCTGTTAATGTTACATCTTTAAAACGCCTGTAAAAGTTTTCATAATAAGATCTCAGAGGTTAATTTAAAATCTAAAAAAATGGATCATGAAATTGAAATATTTCGTAAGCATTTTTATGATATTCTTTATTACACAAGACTGATTGTAAAAGCATTACTAGTTACATCATGACTTCAATCTGTTTCGTATTGTTAACCTAAATTTAGATTATTAGCATGTTTTAATAAAAGATATTAATGCAATCATTGAAATAATTTCATTTTGACCATGTTAACACAATTTTACAAAGCATTATTAATTGCTTAGACTTAGACGGTACAATCGACTTCTTGTTGTTTGTGATATTTAATTTTGTACGTTTTTTTTTTATACAAATTATATTGTTTTTGTTGTAATAAGTAATAAAACGTCATTACCCTGCTATATTTCCTCAATCTAAGATATCCTCAACATGTTACATGCCTGAACGAATTTGTAAAGCCAATACACTTTCACATTTTAATCATTTGTCGCCAGTATTTCTAAATCGACATAAAAATAAAACAATCACCGAATGGTTGCCGCAATAACAAGTTATGCAACAGTATTTTTCTAAGAAAAGGTGGGCGAATAAGTGGTGGCTTTTCGGTTATTAATACCATAAACTTTTACTAAAGCTATACATACGTTGGTATTAATAAAGTCGACTTTCATAATAAAGACCTGGAGTGGCGATTTAAATCCGCAATAACCTTGTAATTAAGAAGCAATAATAATCAAAAAACTGTGTTACCTTGCCTTTCATTGATAACCAAAACTTGAACTTATCGTGAAATTGAAGTCGAGGACTGCAGTGACTAGTGTTTGGAAACTTTTCATACATGAGCAAGTTCAATTATGCACGAATTATTAAAAGTGTGCTGATTGTAAATTTATAAAAGATGCTTGCATTTGAGTGTTGCATCGTTTAAAAATATTTTTGGTTAAGATATAGCGTCTGATTATTTACTTACTTGTTACTTATACTATGTCCTACCCGTCAACTGTCTTTGTCAGAATTGAGAAGATATTGACATTCAATAATATTTTTATACCGGTTTTATTAGTAGTAATAGATTAGTTGTTGGCATGGAAGATAAAATAATACATAACCAATGGAGGGAAAGTATTACCAATGTCTTAAAATTTATCAGAGCAGAATTTGAAAACTTTATCTTTGACACACTTTAAAACGAGATGCACTGCATTAACTGGATAATTTAACATTACTTACAGAAGCATTATCAAGGAATTGCTTCTTTTTGTAGTCCTATCAAAACACCAAATCGATCAAGTTCAGACAGCAGTCTTTGTATTGCAGATAAAAAAGCAATCTGAACCATGTATACAATTTTTACAAACTAGTGTTGGCAATACACTTGACGCCACTTTATGAGATGAAAGGAGCATGTGATATAAACTTAACCTTTTCAAGAATCTGCCAAGTTGTAAATGCTTATCAAAACGCACTACTTTATGGCTATATTTTGAATGCAGCTATAAGATAAGAATCGTAAATAGGTTAAATGACGAGGCACCTTTTTCTAAACTGAAAAAAAAAGCAGACACCTACACAAAGTTCAGGCGATTATGTATCTGATACTAATACAGCTTTGCTTGTCCACCAGAAATTATAAAAAAAAATACAAACTGTGCGCCGTGAGTTATGTCATTTAGTATTTGAAGTAATTCAACCTTCAACTGAGACATCCCCGGTTAAAATTTAATCAAATACAACTGGTTTTAGATTGAATTAACTTTTGCAGAAGTTACACTCGATGGGTCTGCAAAATAATGCCACCTCTAACCAAGAGCGTGTAGTTACTTATCGAAAGGCATTGCGACAACAACTTATTATCAACGAATGCTGTCATATCACCGCGCAAATGTTCCAGAATGTGCGATGATGTTTTGAGCAGAATTTGGTCAATCTAAACGTTTACTAAAGTGACTGATTTTTGCTGTAGTTGTGGTTATAAGGCTATATGTTTTGAATTGTTTTATTTTTATCTCATTAAACAGACTTGGAATTTTGTTATTAAAATAAAAGAATCTTAAAGAAAGCACTTGAAATACAAACTGATTTTCTTTTTAACACCTTCTTTTATTCATTGCTTTTGTTTTGTTGAAGTGCAGCATACAAGTATGGTATAGTTGTAAAAATAATTTAATTGCCTTTAAACTGACGTACCATTCGATTCTTGTTATTTATGTTATTAAGAGAACGGATAGCCGCTAGGGAGATACAGTACCACCGTTTAAGTGTTTTAATTGACCTTTCTGCGATGATAGACTTTTAGTTTTGTTCAACGGCGCCCCGTTAAGTTCTAAACGCTGTTGTAAAATTTTACGTGGAGGTAACGCTCTGGACGAATCGTTATCTTAAAAAGTGGCCGTTTGCTGCAAGCTCCCGAGTTTATGTAGCCGTTGATTGCCAATTGTTCTATAATCCTCTAAAAACCGTCGGTGATCTGCGATTGTTTATAACCGCCATTTCGGGATTAATTTTCTACAGGTCCGGTCAAAATTCATGGTATACAGAGTTACTTTAAAACTGTTGATTACATGACCACCTACTTTCTGCTCCTTAAATCCCCCTAACTGGATTGTTTTCTTCGTCTTGAGTGTTAGTTTAATGGCGTAATTTTGTTACAGCGATTAAATGTGTTTTTCGACAATTTGGATGACATAAAGTTAGTTAATTACAGTAAAACTTGTGAATAGCGGCCACTGAAAAAACCAAAATTGTTGGCTGTTATTCAAAGGTGGCCGCAAAAGACAGGTGATGGATATTACTCACGCCAAATACTAAGTAAATATTTTCACATTATAGCTTCTATTATTTTTCTTTTAGACATAAAACTCATTTGGACACTATTTTAAATGATTTAATTTAAACTTAAAACAAAGAATACAGAGACACATATGTATGTACATAACTAAACTAAATTTGTATGCATTTTGTTTTGCGTTCATTGGTAATATGTATAAATATACGTTTGCATAGACTGCTTTTATTTTTTTACAAAAAATGCTAAAATTTTTGTTTATTTTAGATTTTTTAACTTTATTATTATATATTATATTATTTATACATTTCACTTTCACACTAGTGTAAAATTTTTGAAATGTCTATAACCATGTCACCATCATTGTTACACAGGAAGTAACTCTGTATTTCTCTTAAATTTTCGCACACTTTGCCCATATTTGACAAAGCTGATATTTTTTCTTCAAACTCTTCTATCTCGTTGTTATCGGAATCATCATCATTATTGCATAGTTCTTCAACAATTTCTGCTATACTAAAATCAGGATTCTCTGTAGGTTCATCATTGACAATTGAAGCAAAATCGTGTAAACTTGCAAATGCCTTGCGGATTTTTGGAAATAGCTTAGCAATGGGTATTTCGTCCTCCTCGCAAAAATCTTCATTTGATTGAACTACTTCTGCGAATGCAGCTTTGGAAAAACAGTGTGTAATTGTAGATCCAGAAACCTGTGTCCATGCGGCTGCAATCCATATAAGCGCACTTGTTAGATGTATGCTTCTTCCGAATCTTCAAAGTCACGATCACTCTCAATGAACGTTAATAGTCTTTTGATCAAAAAACTGCGGTATGTCATCTTAAAATTGTGAATTATGCCTTGACCTAACGGCTGACAATACGACGTAGTGTTTGGAGGCAACAAAATGAATTTGACATTTTCTAGCAAAACCTTAAGGTGTGATTTTGTTTTTTCATTTTTATGTCAAATTGATGCAGCCATTTTATCATAAGATCTGATGTCATCCAAGCCTTTTTTGTTATGTACCCACTCTAAAGGCAACTTTTCGATATGATTACCCTTAAAATACCGAAGATTTTTACTTTTTCCAATAACTAAAGGGTTTTCTTTGTCGCCTTCCATATTTGCGCAGAATAAAATAGTTAACCGTTGTTTTGCTGATTTTTTCCCATTACATTTATCGTATTTTAATGCAAAAGTTTTATTCGGCATGGCTCGATAATACAGACCTGTTTCGTCAACATAAATATATCCTTCGGGGAATAAACCTTTAAAATTAATGGTAATTTAGATTTCCATGCTTCTATATCTTCTAAATTTACATCAGCGGACTCACCACAAATTGATTTAAAAGTGATATTGTGCCTTCGACAGAAAGATTCCAACCAACCATTTGAAGCAGCGAAATTTTCGATGTTTAAATTTCTTGTTGTCTTTAGCGCCTTTTGTTTAATCAATGATGGGAATGTTTTTATTTCTATTATAGCGATGCAGAACCACTTATACAACTTGATCCACTACTACTCCACCCGTTTTAGGGAATTTCCGTTTCTGATTCAAATTAATACCTTCTTCATACATCCTTTTAATATCACTTTTGTTTTTTAGGATATCGTTAATTTGAGTTTTCCCAACTTCGAATTTTTTGGCTAACTTCCGCGAACTTAAATTATACTTTTCACTCTCCTTGATAATATCAATTTTGTCTTTGAGTAACGAACGTTTTCTTTTTAGCGACATATTCAAACACTTCACGAACACAACAATAAATTTAAACTGATCGAATAAACAGGTGTTTTCGGAAACTGCGGTCAAAGCGATCCGTTCAAACGGATTACAATCAGCTGCTATTGTAAAATAATTCTATCGTGTTTCACTATAACTAACAATAAAAGGCCCTTACTGTTAAATTCTGTGACCTGCTTTAAACTGAACAACAAATACAAGTAAGAGTATTAAAATTTTCGGATACGAACGCCGACCGTTATTGAGAGGTAAATTTTATTGCATTTATGCCATAAAATGTTGGGATCGTCTGGCTGTGGCCGCTTTGTAAAGGCGGCCATTATTGCAAGATTTGTATATATGGAAATACTCATATTGTAGATCTTTGCAATGTTAAATCTGGCCGTTATCACAGGTGGCCGTTTTATACAGGTGGCCGTTAACACAGGTTTTACTGTACCTTAAAAACATATGATTGAATTTTATATGGTGTATTTAACATCCTTCTATCCCTGTCGCTGGCTGGACTTACATTAAGATCGCAGCTACGTCAGGCGGGCTACAGAGCCAAACACACACATCGACTCGTACACTCGACACGACTCAGTCTTCGGACGGTCACAGTGTGGTGTCTTTGTCAGTCTACCCCCTCCACATTTAACGTGACCGTTTCTTCGATAAGGGTAACAGCATATTTTTCACGGTTACCTTAAATGTGGAGGGGGTGGACTGACAAAGATAGCACACTGTGGCCGTTCGAAGACTAAGCCGTGTCGAGTGTACATATCGTACGTATTGATGCTACGCAGTTGAATATAATTGATTTTTAATTTAGAAAGACACAGATCAGATAGCAAGATATAATTTTGTAAACATTCTATTAATTTAGTGCTTTTATCCTTTTTCAGTTACCATTATGTGGACACACATCTGTCCAGCTACAATGGAGTGAGGAACAACGTTTGACAGAATAACATTACAATATACCGACACTATTACAGTAATAAATTATATACAGCAATAATTTTATTAAAATATTATATATGTATATAATATATTAGACATTTTTCTCAATATTTTAAACTGAACCTTTGTTTAGCGCGCACATCCCTTAAATATTCAGCAGTACATCGTGATTCCGGCTCCATAAGACTTTTCAAAACCTGCATGATTATAACAAAAAAAAATTGATACAACACGTTTAAATATTATCTTACCTTGCTATTAAGAAGACAATTGTGTTTACATCCCATTATTTTAGATGTATAAGTGGTTTCTTTCCTTGGATTAAACGAGAATCTGCGGTGTCTTTCTTCAGGATCTGGTGGACCCCACATGTATGTCGGTCGAAGTAAACCGGTCAAATTCTACGGATAAATAAATATTCAATGTCACTATTATAAAAAACTTCTGGGCATATTAATACTTACTCTTTGTTTCATATGTTTGAAAATTTCAACAAAGACAAAGATAGGTATTGGACATGCGCAAGCTAATATTAACAGATCAGCAGTGGAAGTTGATACTATTCCGTTTTTGGAAAAACGAAAATCGTGCTCGTAATATGCAGCTAACTGAAATTACATTTAATGAATAATATACACGCTAGATAATTGAAATAATAAATTCTACGCACCGTTGTTACGAAAGGCATCAGGTACCAGGTGATTTTCCAAAATTTAGTCGGTTGTACGCCGAAAGTAAAACAAATATCATCCGACAGTCGTCGAACGCCGTAGATCCAAAATACCAAAATTGACAAGCAAGAAATATTGACTAATTCCAGCATTGTCAATATTGAGTCTATGAAGTAGTCTATAAATTTACAGTTGCCCTTGAAAATGAAAGGATAATTTAATTTTTTCGACATCCTTGGCAAACACAGCAGGATTATACATATATAACATCCGTTAATGAGCTACGCTAACAGGAGTTGTTAAATTTTGATTAAATTTGTACCACAGTGAAGCAGCACTTACCTACAATGCAATTTTAAATCTTATTAGTTTTGATATACATACATCAGCTTCAATCATTAACGGACACCGGATATATCAATGACGGTAGTTAAAACTATCACCTTACCTCTCCAAGAATGGATATCGTAAACATACAGGAAAAGACACAATATCCTAAAATTATGTAGTTTTGATATCTTTTAGCGCTAGGGCACACATCCGCTAAGCTACTATGCAAAGTATAAATATGGGTTATCATGTTACATACTATAATAGATATGGCGCAAGTAAAATACAGAAGTGACCATATCTGAGGAAGAGCTACAAAAAAAATCATACCTAAACGTAAAACTTGTAGTTAAGATATTAATAGACACATATAACATTGCTCAGCAGCCAACAGTGCATACAACATTAAACTTTCTATTTATGTAGTCTATTATATTTTCAATAAATTTTAGTTACGAGTATCTTTTGAGATCATCTTTTTTCGATAATAGGTATGTCAAAATTCTAAACTTACCGAGATAACCTAAGCTCTGTGGAATTAACACAAACAGACGGGCTCTGTCGTATTCCACTCCAATATGCACCGGCATATCATCGAATGTCCAATTACCCTTGTTCACCAGCATTCCGATGCAAGATTGGAAGAAAACTACGCAGCATATACTAGTCAAAAAGCTCAGAGCACAAAATCCAACTGTTAATAGGCCAGCATTAGGAACTTTTGGTTTTAATTTAGAGGCATTTAAAATTATAGATGCGTGTGATAATCTCAGTTGTTGCACGACAATACATATGCTTCTACACCATGCCTAAAGTAGACGAAATTCATTGGCGGAACTTTGAACGTTTTATAGTTAAACGAATATGTGTCGACTATTTCCAGAAACCTCTAAATTCATTTTTTCTAGAAATCTAACTGTTGGTATCAATCTAACTGTTGGTTGTCTGGTTGGGGAAACCTTTGGTTTCATCCTAAAACAACTCGGTGACTCTGGGACCCTACGGTTTCACTGTAGCTGCCGCGGATACTTGATCGCCGGAGGGGTGAAAGAGTTGGCGCGGTTGGCATTTTGGGGTAGGGCTTCGGCCCGGCCGTCCCCGTAGTTCAGGCTTAATTCACGGGCGGGCTGGTTGTACCTTACGGCCAGGTTCCGTTTCCCACGCTTGGCCGATAGTTGCCATCCGCAAGGAGGCCTAGGGCCCGTGGGGTTAGATGTGAGGTAGGAGTTCGCTAAAGCGTCTCCAGCGGTGACCCGTCCAACGTTGACAAGGAAACTTGTCTAACATGGGTAGCACGGGGGTGAGGAGCCCTCCGGCTCGCCGGTCCTCTCCGCGAGGTGGCGGTCTCGTGCGAGCGGTGAGATAGTGGGTGACAGTTTCAAGGCGCATAACTTGTTATGTGCAGTGTGGTCTGAAAATTGCAGGATATGCGCTAACGCCTAGGCGCTTGCTCACCACCTAAGCCATTTTCAAATCGATGTTGGTGCCACCTAGTAATGCAATTAACGCACTTTAAACTAAACTGTAGCGTTTATCCAATTTCTGTTATTTCCAACATCTCCTAAATACATAAAGTATGAACCTGGTGTGTTGATCGCAACATTTAAATTTAACAGCAGCAGAAGTTGTTTATTTTATATCGTTTTCATAGAAAACTAATGGGTAATTGTTATTATCAGGGTAAAAGTGAGAAACTATACATCGCAAATAATTTAAGCATTGTCAAAATGTGGAAAAACTATATTAAATGTTTCCAGACAAACAGAGTGACGCTTGTTCGTACTATTCGGACTACAAAGGTAAGTTTAAGTGCAAACAAAGTTTAACAGTTGAGACGACTTATCGATAGACCTAAAGATGCACAAATTAATTCGTTCATACCACCGAAGAGAGTATTTGGAATCGTCGAAAAGGCTATTAAGAAAAAATACCTAATCATAGATGTAATATGTACATAAATGAATATTTCGATATTTTTGAGACTGTTGGAAACTTAGTCTCGATTGGAATACAGTAGATTGGAAAGCTAAGTTCAAACAGAGGTACTAAAATCCGCATCATGTTTCCATTTCAATATCAAATTACCGATTCAATATCAACAATTCCCAAGACGTTTGTAAAGAAAAGCTTAACACACGCTTTGGAGATTACTAGCAGGATAAAGCTGAATACATCAATCTTGGGTACTAGAAACAAATTGTTTTAAAATTCGATCTGGAGCATGTTCAAAAAGACAGTAGTGAAGAGTATTTATCTTTCAATTCCAGATATCTTTGACCTTGAGGTTCTCTGATTTTTTAAACTTATAGTCTTATAATTTCCAACTAGTATAGTAGTAGTATTCAACTCAAAAATATAAGCTTTTGCTCTATAAGTCCAATAGTTTAGCAGTAACAATATTTTCGATTTTATGAAAAAATTCTAAAGAGAATTTTAGGGTTTGTGGAGATAGTAATAGTAGTTAAGATGACTATGTCATTGTAGTAAGAATTTGGTCAAAAGGTTACATCTTAACTAAAATTGATTTGGATCTTATTATATTCAAGTACCGTCAAAGATTCTATCTTCTCCCATGTCCCTTTAAAAAAAGTCCGCACACCTGCAATACCGCCAACAGTCGATATTGTTCCAAGATTCAACAGTAATAAAAGGATGTAGAATTGAGCCAATAGTACCAGCAATATCTGCAATATTATCAATCAACAGTAGTGTAGTAATGTTTCCATAGAGATATATATTCCTTTATTGCAGGAGAAATTCAGACAAAAAATAATATATTGTTAATAGAGTACTTTATTTATTTATACACTAAGATATGTACCTACCTGAGCCCATCTGGGGCAAATGCATACGGTAAAAATGAACACTACAACCCATGAAGTTATCGCTCCTATCGCTCTATGCACAGTTGGCACTTCCAAAGTTAGATGTTCTGTCTCATTTGGTGTAATTCTCAAATAAGTACCACTGAAAAGGGAATGTGCAACATACATAATACCAACAAAAACTGAAGTTTTACGTAGAAAGATTCATTTCAATATCAATACTTACACATAATACAAATATGCTGTCGTATAATTTCTAACACCTTCACAATGGCCATCTTCGCAAGTTATCGAACTGTGATTGTAGCAATTACCCCATAATTTATCTTTTGCTAAACCATGGCATATCATCCACGGCAAATACTTCTGCCATGCTAATAAGAAATAGACACAATAATCTCCAAAAAACATTCCATACCTGATAGTGTAGAAAGAACACAGTTAACAATGCCGTGTAAGTTAAACCATGACCAAATGGTACCATATACTTCAAGTATACCATACTCATCTGCGTGTATTGTCCAAGAAACATTTCCATATAATACAATGGTACACCGACACAGATATATGAAATAAAATATTGGACTAAATTTAATTCTGTAAATTAGAAAATCTTCATGAAGTTGTTGTTTAATGACCAAAATGTGTTATTTGTGAGTGAAAGCAGGATATTGAAGTTATCCCTTTCTTTCCACTGAAAATCTTCTTCTAGGTCAATAAAACTGTATCGGAAAATTAAACAATTTGTTGTAATAAAAAAATGTACCAAAAAGGTAAGACAAAACATTGATCATCAATACATACAGAAAATGTTACTACTTAGTAGTTTTCAATTGTCTCTGCATTTATTTATATGTTATGATGTCAATAAGTTGTTCTTCTACAGAAGTATTTTGGTCAGATAGAAGAAGGCTGAAAATCTTTGTAGGTATCGATCGCCCACAATACTTCACTAACTGAACTATGCTGCTTTCACTTACAAATAAAACCAGTAGTATAGCAAACAAGTTATTAAATTACCAGTACTATGTTGGCCAACTTTAAACATAAAGTCGAAATTATCGATAGATATCGTGTAAGCCAAGGTATACCAGAAAAATTGTAGACTGGTATCAAATCTTCCCTGGTAAAATGTCTGCAATAATATAGAATTCGTATGAAAACTTACATCATTGTATAATATAACCTACCTTTTTGTATTTTGATTGTTGTGTTAATTGACTCGTTAGCGAAGAACTATTATAGCTTAATCTTTTTTGTGCTCGTAAAGAAATAGCTGACATGGTTACTATCTTATGCAGGAATAATATAAGTACACATAAAAATTAAATTGTCAAAAGAATTAAAAATGTCAAATACTGGCTATAGCGGATTGGTATTCATTGGTATCAAACATTGTTTCAAATAATCATATTATTTGCATTTTTTCTTCATTAAAAATAATTGCCTTACGCTTTGTAAAGAAAAATTAGAATTAATTTATATAAAAAATAATTATTTTTTTCGTGCGGTAAATAATTTATACTTGTGGCAATGAGAAAATGGTGAATAACGTGAAATTAGGTAGAAATCTCATCAATTGTGATCTGTCAATTGTCCACTGTGACAGTATTTAGGTCTATAACCAAGGATGCCAAGGATTGTTTCTTGTCAAAAGGTGACGATCACAACATCAGTAAGAAGCATGTAGGAAAAGTAATCTGGACTTCAAGTTCCAAAGAGGCAATATTTTGTTTGTATGATTTGGATATATTATTTTTAAAATGAACGCTTATTAGAGCAACATAAGCAACTTTTTAACTCTTTTTTCAGTTACGGTAGAACATACAAGAGAAAATCTGACAAGGGCTTCTATAAGGAAGGAGACTCAGTGATCCATCACGCATTTTTAATTTAAATGAAACTGAAGAATCCAAAAAGGTTAAGAGATAATCCCATAATCATAACATGTTGCTTTGTGCAAGCAGATGGAAACTAGTTGCCATTTATTTTAATATATCCTCGAATTAATTTCCACGACGACATGTTCTCTAATTCTCCGCCTAACTCTTAATTTCTAACAAGCATGAAGCCATACAAACGTTGAAGTATTTGAGATAGTAAAAACAAATACACTTTGACTCTACTACCACGTTTGTCTCATAAACACAGTAGATAGATCATTTCATAAGTATTACGATGCTACTATTGATTCGTAGCTACTAAAATATCTAACAGAGACTGTGTCAATGTATGAGATACCAGGTTTTGTAGATACAGCTTTAGCACGTGCTTTGTTACCAAATAAAATCATTAATGCTGTCGTGAAGATCGGCATATTGTTTTGATCCATATAGATTCAGTGACTCCTGCTGTGCTTGTTGTGTAGCAACACAAAAAAGAGAAAACATAGCTGATCCTTCAGCATTTTCCACAACAGAAAAAAAAATCTACAGCTCAAGCACCCATGAATTCAAGCAGCGAATTAAAAGAAGTTAAGTATAATTTCAACCACACATGAAGTAGCCGAATCTTCAAGCCAGTTAAAAGTTCGTACTGCAATTGTTGGCTATTGTTGCCGTACTGCAATTGTTGGCTATCCATTCCATTGTTTGGAGAAACCCTGATGAGGTTGGAATGATTAAAACTAGATAGTTCGTTTCTAATGCTTAATCTATTTTTATTGCGCTTGCTAGTATGATGGTTGCTGCTATTATACTATGATTGACAATGCTCGACGTTTTCTATTTGATACAGGCATATTAAGTTTCATACAGTTCCTCATTCATAGTGCTCAAATAAGAAAAAGTAATTGATAATGAAAATCACTTTGAAAAAGCTTTATTTGTTGCTATATGCGTAGCTTATGGCAAAGGAGCGTTGAGTAAAACGGGGTACTTAGTGCTTAATCTTCAATAACGTTTTTGCCGTTTTCTATTTTCTTTTTTTATAGTTTTGCTTAGGTTTTGCCCTTTCTACATATGTAAATCAATATTCTTATGATTTGGTAATAGATGTAGTGGTAATTTATAATTATTTGCGTAGGTGTCAAATATTCCGTTTTGCCCTACCCGTCAGGTAAAACGGAATGGTAAATGTTTTTGTGAATGAATTGCTTTTCCATTAACAGCAAACACAAAAACTTGAAGATTAGAACTTTATTGTTAAAATCTAGAATATCGAGAATAAAAAAACTTCAGAAAAAATAAAAACTTTGTTTTAACTACTACGGTAACTCAAACTGTTCTGAAAAGAATATTAGTGCGCAGCGACCCAATTTTTTCTTCAATGACTATTTGCGGTTAAGCTCTCTTTTCCTTATTTTGGTTTAACTCTAGCTTCAAGAGTTGTACGAGGAACTTCAATTTGTTTGGAAGCCTTTGCCATTTTACCCTCTAATGCTTCGTTCACAGCTTGGTGCATATTTTTCAGGATTGCCTTTGGATTTTTCTTGTATATTTTCCCATTTTAAATTATACCTGAACAACAATGTATTTAATTTTTTAGAGAATTTTCTGTTATTATATCAAAAAATAAGTTCTAGGGTTCATTAAGAAATAGACATATCACAGGTAAGATAGGTTTGATGGAACAATAAATGCTTTTTCCAATGAGACCAAGTTTGTTAAAATCAGTTCAGTCGTTTAGGAGTTACAGCTGTTTATTTAAAAAAAACATTGAATTATCCCCCACCACTTTATTTTAATTGATACGTCAAAAAGTGTCACTCACTTTAAAAGTTTAAGATGCCGGTTACGCCCCCTGGCGACCATCTTGGAAATCTGACAATATTGTCTACGGTCTTCTTTCGACCACTTTAGTATTAAAAATTTTTACCGCAAGTCTCTACGACGAATAGTTTCAGAGATACAGCACTTTGCATTCTTATCTGGCCACCCTGTACTCATATACTGTACTCATAATTACGTGCTCTCCAGTCAAACCTAAAAAATTTCGCATGAAACGAACACTAAACAGAATAGTATAAGCTCACTTTTTTCGTTTCGCGTGTTTTCTCTAACAGACTTGCAGTAACTTCACTATTGTGGTTTGCAACACTGAGTATGATTCTAATTTGGTGATCAGCAGATAGATCGTTCTACTGATTATTGTGAAAACGCCGGTATCCCGTTTTACCTTACCACCCCGTTTTAACCAACTCTTCCTTACCTAAAGTTGTAACATTTACAAACTAAAGAATAAACTTTTATCTGCAAATGATATGCAAAAAAATTATCGCCAAGAACACTATGAAAACGAAATCCCAAACTCAGTACAATCCATACTACTCCTAAAGTACGAATGCGACACCTAAATATGGTACCATTTCTTACAAACTAGAGTACTATAAAGAGTTTGTTCGCATTTTTGACTTCGGATACTTTTGCACTAGCTGCATCACCTTCACATATGCATAAATGTGACATTAGAAAACCAGGAGCAAACGACATATCTTTGTATAATTTTGTAATCAATACAGATCTTGTTTCCCCGAATTTGCATTGTTACCTAGTTTTGTAATATACACTACATATGTACACTCGGTACGACTTAGTCTTCGAACGATTTTAATAAGGTAACTCACGAAAATCGTTCGAAGACTAAGTCTAATATGTACCGACTGTACATATTATGTACTACAGTTGTAGGTACATATATCAGCTACACTAGCAGCAATTTGTGATCAAGTTTACCATTATACAAAGTAAACTTTTGCTTTTATATGAAGTAAAATTATTATTAATTTCTAATTCCATTCATTATCCTTTTTTGTTAGTTGTTTTAAATAGTACCTATTATATTAATTACAGTAAAAAAAAACACTTTTGCATCTTATTCTACGAAGATATTGCCACATTATCCGTATACGAATACATAGGTAAAATCAATATCATTTGAAGATTCCATGGTAACGGGCGCGGTTCTCCAGCATCCCGAACACTAATTTTAGTAGCTCTCCGCAGCTGACGGGTTGAAAATGGTGCATATTCTATATTTTTTATTTCTCGGTTTATCCGATGTTAAAGCTCAAAAAAATCCAAATCCTGATGTTTTCAACATCGGCGGTGTTCTCAGCAATAATGAGAGCATATTTCACTTCAAAGATATAATAGATGTGAGTTTTTAAAAGATGCAATCGCTTCTCTTATATGACTTTAAATATCATTTAATGTTAATTTAATTAAATTATATTATATAATAAGTAAATTAATAGCTATTAATAAAATAACGCTCAAAAGTATTTCTCCTGAAATAATCTTATTTCTAGTTTATATTAAAATTACAAAGATTTTTGACAAACTAATGCATAAGCATACTATTGAATTCTTGTTAGTTTCCTCTTAAGGATAGATACCAAATTGTTACCTTAATTTATAATTATTGCTGATTAACTGTATTGTTTTAGCATTTAAATTTTAATCAAGTTTATGTACCACGAGGAACCACCTACTACAATACGACAATTAAAATGGATCCCAATCCTATTAGGACAGCGCTAAATGTCTGTAAACACCTGATATCGAACAGGGTAAGGAAGGCATCGTTGGAATAGGTCAAATAATTAAAATGCTATTTGATATATTTTAATGATTTTGAGAAAGATATTTAAAATCATGTATATACAGTATGTCCCGTGTTACAGTTTGGATTTTTGATTTTACGAAAAAAAATCGTTCTTTATAAAAACACTTGCTTCTGTCAAAAACTGTGTAGTATTTGAATATTTGTGAAAGTATGTCCATATAAAGTTCCTTAACTTTTAAGCATACAAATCGCTTAATTCATTACAGTTACATAATCGGGTAATAGTGTTATAAATAGAAATCTATAATCGTAAGACTGGACTGTTGATAGGCCAAGAATTCGAAGCATATCTTTCAATCTGGCGATCACCAAATTGCTCATTTAAACATTGTCTAATATTGCAATGCTGAATGTCCATCTTATTGGAATTAAACTCTTTGTCTGTCGTGTAATGGAGAGTTATGTAAATGATCCAAGAAGAAAATAATAAGAAATGTGGTTCATATTGGCATCGAAAAAAATACAGTCAAACTCTATTGTATGAATTAGCACACTATACATTTACTTTTTTTGAATATTGTAGTTCACAATTTATTCTAAATCGTGGACTAACTGATGCTCAATGTTTATGTTTGTTTTTATACAGATATTATTGTGTCTATTTCCAACGGTTTTGGAAATATTTCCGATTTTTCAGTTTTTCAGCATCCGTATAAAAACGAAAGAAAATCAAATTTTGCATCCATTTATGTAAAAATTGCTATACCATTCTATTAAAAAAAATCAAGTTATTCATGATTTTAAAGTTGGGAAATTACAGATCCCTATTTAATCACCCTGTAACATAAATGCAAAAATTTTCTGGTGAAAGATGTGCCCTCTTTCATGATTAAGCGAAAACTGAAAACCGCATGTTTCTAACTTTCGCAGTTACGGAGATATTTCCAAACACCAAAGACGCTGCAGATGTCATTTTTTTCGAAAAACGTCACGTAATTCGGAAACGGTACAACTTAGACTCAATGTAAGCTTAACAAAGGAAATAAGGAATCAAAAAGCAATAATATATAGGATGTTCCATTTAAAATAATAAAGTTAGTATCTATCTAGTAGAACCGGAAGTCCGCCATTACTAATAGTAATTTTAAAATGTGTAGAATTTGCGTCGAGGCAACATTTATTTGAAACATTTTTTCAAAAAATTAATAATAAGTCGGCTATGGACCGTTGCATCTTAGGCTGGACACCCTGTATGTATACAACAACTATACTGTAGTATATGACAAAATTACGTTGTGTCCAATAGTAATAATATCAAGTAAAATGTAACTAAGAAATAAAGCATCAGTAATCGATGAAAATGATTAATGATTCAACTTACCTACAGATTTTGGAGAGAAAAGAGAAAACTTTGTTATTAAATTTAATATTTTACGTGGGCAAATATAGGCAACCCAATATATTCAATATATTCATACCAAGAAGAAACGTCTAAAAGGATACTAACTCTTCTGGACTAGCAACAACAAAATTCTTTAATTCTACCACATTGAGTCTAGTTTTAACATATTGCTTTAGTCTGCCAATCAATAGATAAATATTTTCTATGTGATAACTTTCGATATGTAATATGTTTATTATTGACTGTACTTTCTATTATCTATGTCAGTGTTAACTTTAAGACACTCTCTACCTCGAAAACGGACAATTAATTGTTCAACTAAACGATATATGAATACTCTTTTTATGTTAGATATATTGACAGATTTGTTTAAATTGTTTTAATTAATAATAATTAATAATTCAAGGTATACGCGGTCGTTGTTTCACACCCGATTACTGGAGACCTCTCACCAGCTGCAGTCTCTTACACATGTGGATTTTATCATATCCCTGTTATCGGTATATCTTCACGAGATTCTGCATTTTCCGACAAGGTAATCTTAGAGTTAGTTTCAAAATCTTCGAATAGTAAATTTTTATCTTCTAGAATATTCACGTATCATTCTTGCGAACAGTGCCACCGTACTCACACCAAGCCGATGTCTGGGTGGAATTATTAAAGCATTTCAATTACAAAAAAGTTATATTCATTCACAGTTCGGATACTGATGGTAGAGCTCTACTGGGACGCTTCCAGACGACCTCCCAAAGTTTAGAAGATGATATTGAAATTAAGGTACAGGTACGTCATATCTGTCTGCACCATGAGCTTACGCTAGCTTTATTATCATGCTATCCGAGCGATGTGAATAGGAAACTTAAAAGGCATGGAAATTTTTACAAATGATGAGTTATCGAAATTACAGTGATTCGGCGGAGTATATCCTATTCCTTTGCTATTTTGACTTAATTCAACTTTATTTTTAATAGGTGATCTACTTTAACAGAAAAAAAAAACTGTTTTATAGGTAAATGAACGTGGTAAGTTGGAATGATAAAAATATGTTTCATACTGATTGCTGTCTATAATCCAAACCACTTCGTTTAGAGGGTATGCGCTTATAATATTAGAATAGATCAGCATAATCACAAGGGTCGGCTTCAGATAATTACGAGTTTTCTTTGTTTTTTTTTGCCAAATTGATTCTTTTACATTGAATATTTCAGAATTGTATGTACATATTTGCAACATCAACAATTTAATGCATTTTCGAAATTTTCGACATTTTCGGATTTTCGAAATTTTCGCGATTTTCGATCTTTTAGCCATTTTCGGTATTTACATCGTTTTCGCCTTCTTCAACGTTTTCTGTATTTTTGCCATATTTTAACTGTTTTAGACAATTTTGTTTTCAAATTTTCAAAATTTTCAAATTTTCGACGTGTTCGTCGTTTTCAATATTTTCCACATTTTATCCGTTTTCAACAGTTTCGTCGGATATGACATTTTCGAAATCTTCAATATTTTTACGATTTTCAACATTTTCGACATTTTTTGTTTCCAGATTTTTTATTTTCAATGTTTTCGGCACTAAAATTTTAGAATTGTCACCGTTTCTAATATTTCCGAATTTATTGTTATTTTTGACGTTTAACAATAACCATTTTTCAGAATTTTATACATTTACTATATCAACATTTTAGGCGTCATATGTATTTTCGAAGTTTTTAATATTTTCGCATTTTCAAAATCTCAACCGTTTTCGATATTTACGTCATTTTCCAAGATTTTTTTATATTCCCGTCATTTTTGACATTTTCACCCTTTTCAATATTTTCGACATTTGTTTTCAACATTGTTTAATTTTTTTTAATTCTCCGTAGTTCCATATCTTAGACATTTTAATGTTTTCAAAATTTTCAACGTTTTCAAATTTTCAAAATTTTGGTATTTAGGAAATTTTTTCATCGTATTTTCGATATTTTTAATATTTTATATTTTCGATACTTTCGCCGTTTTCAACATTTTCGACACACTGAAAATTTTTTAGTTTAACTATTTTAGACATATTTGAAAATTTGCGTTTTCAAATTTTCAAAATTTTGACATTTTTGAAATTTTCGTAGTTTGTCATTTTCAACGTTTTTTTAAATTTTGACATTTAGGAAATTTTTGTGGTTTTGGTCATCTTTTTCGATATTTTTAGGATTTTCGACCTTTTGCCGTGTTCAACATTTTCACGATTTTTAACATTCTTTGTTTTCAAAATTTTCTATATTCAAAATTATTGTCATTTCTGATTTCTGTTACTATTGTTTTCGACGTTTTTAGTGTTTTCCAGTATTTTACACATTTGAAAATTTTCGAAAGTGTAGCAGTTCTCGATATTTTTGACATTTTCAAAATTTTGACATTTATGAAATTTTCGTGGTTTGTCATTTACAATGTTTTCAAAAATTTTGACTTGTATAAAATTTCCGTGGTTTTGGTCATTTTCAACGTTTTCAAAAATTTTATCCATTTTCAACACTTCTCGTATTTGATATTTTTAGAATTTTCGACATTTTAGCCGTGTTCAACATTTTCACCGTTTTTGACATTCTTTGTTTTCAAAATTTTCTATTTTCAAAATTATTGTTATTTCTGATATTTTCGTTAGTATTGTTTTTGACGTTTTAAGCGTTTTCCAGTATTTTACACATTTGCAACATTTACGATACTTTAACAGTTTTCGATATTGTTGACATTTTTAAATTTCCGAAATTTTTGACGTTTCCATCATTTTCCATATTTTAAGGAAATTTTTGACATTTTCATAATTTTCGACGTTTTCGCCATTTTTCATATTTTAAGGAAATTTTTGACGTTTTAAGCGTTTTCAACATTTTTACTGTTTTTGACATTTTTTGTTTTCCAAATTTTCGACGCTTTTTGAATTTTTAAAATTATCGCTTTTTTGCATATTTTAACTATTTTGGAAATTTTTTACATAGGTAGTCGTTTTCGTCATTTTCACACCTCACACTCTTCATTTTTGTTTAAGGCTTACAAAAGCTGGATTCGATCTATATTCAATTTATTGAAAAACGTGAATTAGTGGAAAGTCGCTTTGTTAGCAATATAAATTAAATACATATATTTTATAGTAGATATTAGATACTAAAAAAAAACTTGATTAACTTAACAAACTTTCTGATATACCTCCTAATCAGATTTATATGACAATGGTGGGGTAGATACAAGAATATTTGTTGTTGTGTCATATGAATCACCGCACATAAAATTTAATTCTGGGTCGTTGTATCGATTCCAAGACATCAATTTAATTTTTTCTTAAACCATGATTTATATACAACATTAATTGAAACTGTTCCTGAAGCCGACTTTAATAACAACCCCAATGAACATTCATATTATCAAAATGCACATTGCAATTGCCATAATTTGATTTACTTTTGTATATTTTGAGGACACCAATGCTATACCTCACTTACGTATTAACAACCATATCATATGCTTTCATTGCAAAACTCACGATTATTGCATTTCTGCCTGTACGTTAGTATGTGCTTAAGAAAGCATTCCAGCAATAACTTTTTAAAAAGTAACAAAAACTAAAACAATCGAGTTCAACATCGTGCCATTACAGGTAGAATCCGTAGTAGAATTCGAACCTGGACTTGAGAGTTTCACTGACCTCCTATTGGAAATGAAAAATGCGCAAGCAAGAGTTTATCTCATGTATTCCAGGTAAGCTTACTTCACAACCCACAAAATTTATACATACATATATAAATGCTTCATTAATCTCAATTTTTAAGTAAAACAGATGCGGAAGTCATCTTTAGAGACGCAGCTTGGCTTAATATGACTGATGCTGGTTACGCGTGGATTGTCACTGAGCAAGCATTGGATGCCAAGAATGTCCCAGATGGTATTCTTGGGTTGCAATTGGTGAATTCCACTAATGAAAAAGCTCATATTCAAGACAGCATGTAAAATCTCAACTACTTCGATATCTATTCAGCCTGATTTACTTTTTCTAGTTACGTTTTGGCATCGGCGTTGAAAGAAATGAATCAAACGAAATTGATAACGGAAGCGCCGAAAAGATTGCGATGACTCTGGTGCCATCTGGGAAACAGGTCGTATACTCTTCCAGTTTATAAGGAGACAAATATTGCTTAATGGTGAAACTGGCAAAGTTGCTTTCGATGATCAAGGTGATAGGATCAATGCTGAGTATAATATCATCAATATCCAAAGGCTGAAGCAAAGTCGAAAGAATCAAGTGGAAGTTGGGAAATACTTTTTCAACAAAGTAATCTAAATTAATTTTGGGTTTATTAAAATTACGTCTTTTTTCCGGTTTTTTTGTCATGAACAATTCTTTCACTTTAGAAAGAATTTTTGGGAAAAAAATAGAATGCTTTTTAAAATTATTTTAACAAAAACTATTTGCAAACATTGCTTACGAGTGAACACCTGTCATTTGTTTGAATATCACTTATAAAATTTGTATACCCATTAAAACCTACTACAAGAATATTTAACAATCAAAATTATTCATTAAAACATATTTAATATATTCATAAATTAGAAGTGTTAGTTAGCCAGGCTCATCTTTTTTCTCTTAACTCGTCCATACTCTAGGAAACTAACCGTATGCAATTAAACATAAATGAGAAGAGCATCATTTGGCCAGGAAGATTGCAAATCAAGCCAGAAGGTTTTATGATACCAACCCATCTCAAAGTATTAACAATTGAGGAAAAACCATTCGTATATGCTAGAAAATTAAATGACGATCAAGAAAATTGCACTCCTGAAGAAATCCCTTGCCCTCATTTCAATTTCACGCAAGACGGTAATTTTTTAGAAATTTTATTTAATAAAACATTTACATTATATTCCGATTTTCTTTAGAAACAGCTAAGTATTGCTGCAGAGGATTTTGTATGGATCTTCTCAAAGAACTTTCCAAAAAGATTAACTTTACTTATAGCTTGGCACTATCTCCAGATGGGCAGTTTGGAAATTACTTAATCAAGAACAACTCCAGTATATTGTGGCACCTAATTAACTAGTAACAAAACAATAATTTTAAATATTCTAGGCAAGAAAGAATGGACTGGACTAATTGGCGAATTAGTTGGAGAACGTGCAGATATGATAGTGGCACCATTGACTATAAATCCAGAAAGAGCTGAGTTTATAGAATTCAGCAAACCTTTCAAATATCAAGGAATTACAATTTTAGAAAAAAGGTATAATCATATATTACAATTATAATACTAAATTGAAACATTTTCTCAAAGCCCTCAAGATCTTCCACTCTGGTATCATTCTTACAACCGTTCAGCAATACTCTCTGGATTTTGGTGATGGTGTCAGTCCATGTAGTAGCATTGGTGTTGTATTTATTAGATCGATTTTCGCCATTTGGAAGATTCAAATTAGCAAACACAGATGGCACAGAAGAAGATGCTTTAAATCTATCGAGTGCAATATGGTTTGCTTGGGGTGTTCTTCTAAATAGTGGAATAGGTGAAGGTAAAGGCTTGCATATTTATGAAAATTCCAAAAATTTTATTATTAAATTTGTAGGCACTCCAAGAAGTTTTTCAGCGAGAGTTTTAGGGATGGTATGGGCGGGTTTCGCTATGATAATTGTTGCATCTTATACTGCTAATTTGGCAGCTTTCTTAGTGTTGGAAAGACCAAAAACGAAATTAACTGGAATAAATGATGCACGAGTAAGATGAAAACTACCTACATTATGGGTTATTTTTTTAAAAAGTTACTCTATTCCAATTTCAGTTGAGGAACACAATGGAAAATTTAACATGTGCTACAGTTAAAGGATCAGCTGTTGATATGTATTTCAGACGACAAGTGGAATTATCGAATATGTACCGAACAATGGAGGCTAATAACTACAACACTGCCGAAGATGCTATTCATGATGTTAAAATTGGGTATTTCCGCTTAACTAAACTAAACTAAAATTCGAAATTTTAATGTTTCTGTTTTGTTTTAGAAAATTAATGGCTTTTATTTGGGATAGTTCAAGATTAGAATTCGAAGCTGCCCAAGACTGCGAATTAGTGACAGCTGGAGAATTATTCGGAAGATCAGGTTATGGGATAGGTTTGCAAAAGGGTCACCTTGGGCAGACGAAGTCACTCTTGCCATTTTAGATTTTCACGAAAGTAAACCCCAACAGAATATTAGACAACGACAAATAAATAAATTGTTTTTAATTCCGCAGGTGGTTTTATGGAAAGTTTAGATAATAGATGGATACTTCAAGGTAACATCCAGCAATGTGAGCAGTTTGAGAAAACCCCGAACACCCTTGGTCTAAAAAATATGGCTGGTGTTTTCATACTGGTAGCAGCTGGTATTGTCGGAGGAATTGGTTTGATCGTAATTGAGATGGCCTACAAGAAACATCAAATCAAAAAACAGAAACGCATGGAATTAGCTAGACATGCAGCTGATAAATGGAGGGGGAAAGTTGAAGTATGTAACATTATATGATCTAACTATGTGTCTGTGAAACTATATTTTAGAAAAGAAAAACGTTGCGTCAATCTATAGCCACGCAAAGGAGGATAAAATCTAATGGCGTAAATGAACCAATGTCGATTTCCTTAACAGTGGATACTAAATATCCAAGAGTTTGCACTCCTGAAAGAGGTTGGCCTGGCGACTCAGATATTCGGCTGAGAAGATTGGAAGATTCCGGAGGTGTTCAGCCTGTACCTCGACATTTACCAGCTTATACTCCAGATGTATCCCATTTGATAATTTAAATTTTAAGTAATGGTGATTAAATCTATGGAATAAAGAAGACATGTAAGACATGTATTGAATGCGATTCGTTGTCACCGAAGCTAATTCAAAATATGATGTGATAGGATCTGTTAGAGAATTATATTATATATTATGACATAATTATTTATTGTTAGAATAAAATTTACAGCTCCAGGAGCTCGAAAGTATATACATAAATTATAGAAAAATATAATTCCATATTACTTCCAAATTACTAGTTATTTAAAAGCTTTTTAATCCGCCCAATTTTATACTACGTCCATACTTCCATAACTTAGACCTCTCCAAAATTAACTAATACTACAGCTATTCTACTAAATTATTGTAACCAATAAGAAGGACTCAACAACTGATTGTAACTACTGATAAATAGTACGATGGTCTAGAGAAGTTCATCGACATATCTGCTGAACAACACAAAGCAAAAAAATTAAATTCGCTTTGGATAAGTCCAGAAAAAGTTCATTACACAGTTGCATACTATTGGACAATTAAATAATATGTTATAACGGCAAGAAAGATTTTTTAAATTGACCGCTTCGTATTTTGGAGCAATATATAGTCGATTCGTTGGAGCCGTGAGCATGAAGGTATTGCAAGGACACACATGCAAAAACAATACTTAGATATTTGGGACTGTGGCTTATTTATTGGCAACAACTTTGTTGCTTGACGGTCTCGTTGATGAAAATGAGGCTTTGTTTTCTCCCCTTGAGGCTACAAAAAAAATGTTACGATCGTAGAAAATCAACTAAAACAAAAAATAAAACTATAATTATTTTTTCAAACAGGTCGATAGCCGCAGTGATAGCCAGCTTTCAATTCTTCGGGAGGACGGTGACACTTTTCTCGAAAAATTATATCGCGATCGATTTACCATTCCCTTTTGTGAAAAAAATTATTAAGAGCGAACTAATGCTGTAACAAGGTCATTAAACACATTTAACACACACAATTTAGGTACACAACAAGAGTTGCATGATAGTCAGACAAGCATTACAACTTAAGCAGCCGCAGCAATTAGCATCGATCACACAATTGAAGAGAACACAAGAGATTAGGAATATTGCAAAAAATTTACAAAATCAACTTATTTCTTTCTTATACTACTGCTTCTTGCCCAAAATAATAGATTTCTTATTATTACATACATACTTACAAGCTCCATTTTGCCAAAATTATTTAATGTAGAAGCAGTTATAATGGCCCTTCTATTCATCGCTATTTATATTGTTAGATTATATTTTTTTAAATAGTCCGTCAAAATTAGACAAAAAGTTTGAAATAGCATAACCATGTTATGAGATAAGAGGAATAGACCTTCTTACTGTAATAAAAGTAATTATTTATAATTTAGTCAAAGTACTTATTAGAAATTACCATTCAATTAGCTTAATTTACATACAGTTATGTACACACAAAAAAGTTTACATACAATTCACAGACAATATATCAGTAAGACATCACAGCTTCAAATATGGTTGTTTTCATTCTAAATAAATAAATAAACAAGAAGCCAAATATACAGTATGTATGGGATATTAAGCACGGGCATTAAGCAAAATTTCATTCGAAATTTTAGATAATCAAATTCCATTCTCTTCTCTCTCTCTCTTTAATAACTTTATTTCAGCAAATGATAGGGCTGGTACAGCTACCGTAACAAAAACCGTAACACTTTCCATATAACTTATATGTACAGTTTTGTGGTTTTGTCACGTTTAAAAACTTTATATCTAATATAACATTTGCAATATTATACAATGCAATACAAACAAAGTTTTTACGCATTAAACAACAATAATGAATTAATATGGTTAATATACTCACTGACATTAGAGGGAAATCAGAATCAGAAGGAATCATTTGTTTAACTTGATTTTTTGGCGATGTGATAGTTTTACATCAGAAATCAAACCATAACATTTGCAAAAAATTTTATTAACATGTAACACGAAAAAAAATTAATAATGTGTTTGGCGACCTCGTAGCTGAGTACACTCCTGTACTCGTCAAGGCATCGACAAAATGATATGGTCGATATTTGCTTGTGGCACCTTGTTCCAAGCAACTTGAACTTCGTTGATTAACCGCGCCAAAGTTTGTGGAGGATGGTGCAAAATGGACAGTCTCCTTCCCATGATATCCCACACATGTTCGATAGGGTTTAAATCCGGAGAACGGGGTGGCCACGGTTAAACATTAACGCCTGCTTCTTGAAGAAAGTCCATAGTTCGACGAGCAATATGGAGACGTGGATTGTCTTACTGAAAAAGAACGTGTGGACGGCCATCTAGATAAGGTAGTAAGGTGGTTTGTAGGACATCATCAACATAACGCGCAGCTGTCATATTGCCTCGAATCAATAGAAGTGGTGATCGGCTACCATAAGCCTCCCAAACCACTACTCCAACAGTCCTCTCAACAGCAAACCCAATATCGCGTCGCTCTCCACGCCAACGTGCATACCTACACAGAATCGCGATTCGTCGCTGAAGACGATATGCTGCCCCATGCTGCCGTTCTCTGCACCAGTTCAAGCGTTGACGACAGTGGTCCGCAGTCAAAGGAAGCACTAATCGTGGATGGTATGAAAAAGTCTAAAGGCTCGAATGCGGCGGTATTGTGCATGCATTGTAACAGGTCTCCTTTCTTCTCCAAACCATTGGTCAGACATTTGACGCGTTTTAGCAAAACGGAGCAACAGAGCTAGTTGTCTGCAGCGCCTATCTTGACGCTCTGTGCTACGCCTCGGTTGACCACAGATTAGAGAGAAATTGACTGATGGTGAGCCGCAGGCACCTAGGCGTTAGCCCATATCCTGCAAATTTCTGTACCACACTGCACATAACAAGTTATGAGCCTTCAAACTGTCACCCACTACCTCACCGCCCGCACGAGACCGACACCTCGCGGAGAGGACCGGCGAGCCGGTGGGCTCCTCTCCCCCGTGCTACCCATGTTAGACGAGTTTCCTTGTCAACGTTAGACGGGTCACCGCTCTCGTCAGACGCTTAAGCGAACTCCTACCTCGCATCTAACTCCACGGGGCCTACCTAGGCCTCCTTGCGGATGGCGACTATCCCGCCCGTGAGTTACACCTGAACTACGGGGACGGCCGGACCGAAGCCCTACCCCAAAATACCAACCGCGCCAACTCTTCCGCCCCTACAGCGATCAAGTATCAGCGGCAGCTACAGTGAAACCGTAGGGTCCCGGAGTCACCGAGTTGTTTTAGGATGAAACCAAAGATTTCCCCAACCAGACAACCAGCGAGCGGACTACTCCTCGGCGAACCGACTTTTGTCCTCCCCTACTATCTTCGCCAAATTCTCTCGCCACGCCCGTTTCCCTGAGTGTGGCCACCAAGGATGGGGTATAGGCTATGCAATTTAACAACCGACTTTCGTCATCAATTTCATAAAGTTCATACCAACACAATCTCACATAGAGTTACACTTGTATATTACAATTGTGTGCTAAATCTAGTGACATTTCGTCCGTGTAGGATTTCTATAATTAGAACGTTGCCGGTTGTTCGAGCATTTTATTTGACATTTGTCATTTGACGTTGAGATTTAATACTTGCATATACCTAAACATAACCTAATTTGTGCTACTAACTGTCAAGTCAATATAATATGTGTTACAAGGGTTATACATGGCGACCATGTTGGGATAATACGTAATCAATTGTAATGACGAAAGTCGGTTGTTAAATTGCATATCCTATAGTGCAGCTGCAGAGTTCTCACAGTAAGTGCCGTAGGGTGCCTCACTTACCTACCGTATATTCCGACGGTTAGCGGCCGGAAACCGGAGCATCCTCCCTTATATACGAAGTCTACTCCCGCCCATGAACCATGAAAGAAATTGAAATGGTTTTGGTCACATTGCAAGCAAACAGGTAACAGCATCTACACGAAATGAAGAAAATTGGCAAACATGCTTCGTTCGGGGAGATGGCAGTCCTCTTCGTGATAATATATTCTTGACTACAAATGGTCATTCTATACAAGGATTCATTGACAGCAGAAGAATTCTACACTTGTTAAGAGCCAGCAGTTAGGTGCAGATGGGAGCGCTCAAATTTAATAATACTTTTGTTTTGGTGAAAGGATTAGGAAATGCGCCAATAAAAACATTAGGGAAATTAGCGTCTGTAGTAAAAGTCAGTGAACACATTCTTAAAGCCGACATCCGTATTGGCCAGACGAGGTGTTTCTAATTATGTAATACAAAAAACCATCTAGACGTAGCCTAAACCAGGGCATGGAAAGAGAATTAGCGAAATTATAACTATTATAACTTTGGGTTTAGGCTTTAGGTTTAGATTTAGATAGAATTGTTGAGTAGAAGAGCAGATGTCAACCTTTAGTGACGTATCTGAACTCCGCCACTTTTCACTTCATTATTAATATTAATATAGAAATACTTTAGATTTTTTGGAACATATGTTGGAAATAAAGACGTTTTTCCGGATTGATTTTAAAATTATTCTTGCAACGAGATACAAAAAAATTTCATGACTTTGTTATCAAATAAGATTCAAATAAAAATAAAGCACGATTACAAAGGTGGTAATGTTAAAAAATACACAAATTAAAACTGAAAACACTAAGCACACCGAAAAATAATAACAACACAATAGTTTATCAAATAAATATGAAAATAAATACTATGACAGAACAAATAGACAGGAGGTTAATTTCGTTTGACGTTTAAAACGTTAAAAGTTAAAAACAAAAATGATTACGTTTCTGATTAAGAAATCATCATCATACTTTTGGCAAGCTTCTCTGTCAATTTACCATTATCACGTCGTAAATGCGGTAAATTCAAAATTCAAACTTTGATATTTTTTCTTGACATATTTATTAATAATATAAAAAAAGAAAATACGTAGACATTATAACTTAACGTACACTTTAAGAAAAAAATATTTAAAAAAATTCGGGACGGCCCCATTCTACGCCTGTCAAAGTCACTAACACGGTGATAATTTTGCCGTGTTCGAACTCTAGGCATTTTTTTACGCTTAACACTTGTAGATGGACACGCAATAACTAAACTTTTCTACAAAACATGAATCTCTTCCAAAAAAGTAAGTGAAATTTTTTCCCGCTTTAAATATAGTCATTTTGATGTCAAAAAATCAAGTTGAACAAATTACTCCTTCTGGGTGTAACACTTCTAAATGTTCATTATAGCATTAGTTTTACTGTTAGAAAATACCACCATATCTCTTAAAAAATTGGAGAGGTACTTATTACAATTGTAAAAAATTAATGTTTATTTCCTTCAGTGTATAATTCCAATAACATTAAATTATAACAGCATAAATCACAAGATTTTCTCAAGGAATACAAATAAATACATATAAAAGATACAGTTAATAATAGTAAGGTTTATATAAGTTTATACATGTATCGAACCTATCAGCTCATTAAAAACATCATCTCATTGTAGGTTTTACAGAATAATCGTATGTACCATTAGTACACGCAAGTGCATGTGCACTTCGTTTGGTACATGTCACAAGCAATAACCAGCACAAAAATTACATTGTTGGGTTATTGCGTATGTATAAGTACAAACATAATACATGTATGTACAAGAATGATAGCGGCTTTGTATGAAATAAATATGACATTCATAATATACCCGATTATAAATACCACTATACATAATATGCTCTAGTCTATTTTGTAACTTGTTAGGGGAAAATAGAGAAACAATAGGTCAAAGTAGTTTGTGATAAGCATTTATTGTATCTTTATTGCGTCAATTACTAGAATACAGGCTACATATATGTACAATATGTTTTTATTTATTCTTCTTGCTACATGATATACTACAGGCAATATTTGCGCTTTATCCAAACTATTTAATGTAGCCGACAGTCCAACTAGAAAATTAAATGGTCCTGTATTTAAGCAATATAGCAGGGATAGGCGGATATGACGACACATTAGAGATGGGTCGCTGTTTACAAGAACCAATTTGTCTACCTGGTGAGAAAATCATACCAGCTTCCTATTAATATTGTAGTTAATAATTTAGAAAATACCCTTCACTGTGAATATTTTGCTCTGAAAACATTTGCAGACATTGAGGGAGTGTTTGGTAGCACATTTCTAGAGTAAAAAAATCTGTGATCTCACTAAATATGAAAACAGTAGCTGTGCGAGCTGCCTCTCCGAGAAAAGTTCTTTCTCTTCTGCTGTAGTACCTAATGGTGTACGCATTTTGTGGTCCTATACATTAGTATAAAAGTGTTAAAATATTACTCAGCAAAGTACAAAGACAAATAGAGACTGAGAGATACCTCCTTTACATCTGTTAATATACATTAAACAATGCAAACACTCAACGTAGTACCTTCCTTATTGGTGTGCAAGTTCCGCTTCCCCGTACGTTTCTCGTGTAGTACAGCAGATAATCTTTACTGTCAGTAAGTACTTCTTTTTTATTTCTAAATTATCTATCAATCAAATAATGATTATAAAATTAATTCCCAAATAAAGTGGAAATTACTTGATTTGCTTATTGCTTATGTAATTCACCATATCTTTGAACTTAAAAATTCTTGCAGGTTTTAAACATATTAACAAGCACGTTCTATCTGTCAAAAACACCTACACGGATAAATGTATATGAGACATCTAAAATTCCGAGAAAATAAATTGGATATAATTAAAATTGCGTTTACATTCACTGGCACGATTTCGTTTTAAAATTTATTAAGCCAAGATATTTTAATATTTCTGATAATTACACTGATAAAAAACTGATAAAAACCGGGTATTTAGCGACTCATGAATAAAAAAAAACATATTGGAACAATTTTAATGAGAACAAGACAAATGAGAAATTATTTCATTAAAAACAGTTAAGTATTGATTTAATTGAAAGGTTCTTAACTTTTGTTTACCGCTGTATCTTCTTCATTATAAAAAGCATTTGTTTTTCATTCAACTCTCATGAGATAACGTTTCACGATGTTTCATAGTGCCGATTAAAGAGTACATTTGTAATAGATCTCGATTGAAGATGAAGTCGGTTGACCACAAATCTAAAAAGTATAACAGTGATATATTAACCTAATTAACTTTTTTAATAATCTAATTCTAACATATAATTTTAGTGGCAAAAATGAATTACAAGCAAAAGTGTTTACCGAAAGGGAATCTTTACTTACCGAACTTTTAGAAGTGAAACATTTTAAAATACTTAAACACATTTTCCTTGCTATACTCTTCGGATTCATAGCAACCGATTTAGTGAAGGCCTTAGCTGGAAAAACACAGTAAGTATTTTTTTTTATAAATTAAATCGAAATGGATATAATCTCTCCTTATTTTTAGTGCAAATTTCGGATTCAAATTAATCAGTACGGGATTTACGAATTTTCATTATGGTATAGCATGTTGGATTGCGCAGTTTGGCATTAACTTATTAACATATAAGTTCTTTAAAATATGGGCATTAAAAAGAATTGAATTCGATCCGAAATGTAAGTGATATCTATGCATTTATAAAATTTACGTTAAAAATGTAGGTATTTATTTATGTAATGCATTATTTTTTATTTGATTTTCACCTAACATAAATTTACACATTTTTGATATATACAGTCAACGTCAAAAAATTTGGGACAAGCATTACAGCATAATTTAATGTATACATTTACTGACCCACAAAATTTGTTTTCAAAGTATGCCATGAATTAAATCATTTATGTGTTAGAACGATTTTTTATTAATGTGTGGTGGCTGCTTAGTTGCATTGACTCCGTAAATTGTATCGCTTGTATGGCTATCACTGCAACTCTCGCGGTATATTTTTGTGTATGTTAAATTGTGTTCAAATAGCTTTGCGACAGCATTATACCGCCTTTTATAATGCCGCGCTGTTAATCAGTTTGCTCTCAACAGCGAATGGTAAGTCGATCGGATTTCAATTCTTCGAGAAAATGTCGCTGTCTTTCTGGAGAATTGAAACACGGTTCCTATCGTTCTACATCTAGTCTAGTGTCGTTCATAGCGTACATAAACAAATTCTGGGGATCACAATTTATTTTACACCTTATAGAACCTTAAGCATTCGCAATTGCTATGGTTCCAATGGATAGGGACCATCTTTATAGTACTGTGAGTCATTTTTGTAAACTGGTGATTGCAAACAGTCCAAATCACAATACAAAAACTTAGTAGTATCCCAATTTTTAAATGCATCAACCTATATTTTCAACTTTCTAAAAACGGGATAACATATTGGTATTATTAATGTTATGAGATAACTACAAAACTGCAGCTATCGAAAGAGCCCATGACTCCATCATTTTCCTCCTAAGACTCTGCCTCTCCCTTCCCTCCCCCCAAATAATTATTAAGTCACATTTTAAGAATTAATTGCTCTTGAGGTAATGTTACCCTCGTACTGAACAAAAAAACTATGCACATAACACGACGATTCTATTTCAACTTACGTAAATCTCAGATCCGAATGAAGCTTACATGAAAAATAAAATTTTACATAAATGAGCATAACTGAAACAATTTTGTAAATTTTCTTAATAAAGGTTAATAAAATTTCTTGTTTCTAACAAATTTTAATTGAAAAATTGACTATATTTTATTTTATTTATTGACATATGGGACAAAAACTAGATTAACCCAATATATTGGGTACCTACACATGAATATGTAAGCGGACAATAAAATGTATAACAAAAACTAAATTATAAAGGTAAATGATCAAACGTAATTATATAATGCAGAAAATATGTTTTCTATGTGATTGATTTAAATTCACTTTAAACCGGTAAGAGAAGACAAAAAAGGTAGCTGAAGAAAACAAATGAATCCGTTAGAGCATATCATCATACAAGAAAAAGTCATCAATAAGAACAAAAGTAACAAGTTGTAGTACAAGTAATTACAGTTCTGCGCTTAAAGCAGAAAATTTTAATTTATTTTTAAAAATTACAATAGCGTAGCAAAAGATATCGAGAGAGCAATGTTCATTATACGCACATGCAAATCTTGCAATAGGTAGATTTTATACTTAAAAACATTCGATATAATTTGTATCTAATTGGTTCTAGGATTTTAAATTCACTGAGAAGTTTAAAAATATAATTGTTTTTAATCTACTAAAACCTGGCCTTTTTACCGATCTTTAAAAATTACACAAGTTATTCATTATATTTCTTTTGTAATCTGTAAATACCACCAATCTTTAAAACGCTGACAGATAAATTATAAGAACTTGATACGAAGTAGTCAAATGTCATTTCATTCAACATTTTTAATGAATATATTACGAGGGATGTTCTCTTTCCTCTGAGCCTATTCTAGTAGGCGATGATACTTTTTCAGACAAACGGGGCTTAAGCTGTTAAGAATGTTTTGAGGAAATCAATCGAGTGTTTGGTAACCAGTCGTATTGCTTTGCTATCGTAAAGCGGCGGTACAATGAATTTAAATACGGTGGACTTTCCTTAAATGACAGTTTTCAAGTTCATAAACCAATAACAGTTACAGCAAAAATACTACGAGTAGTATAGCTCTTATTCGGAACATGATTATTGAAGACGGGCATACTGCTATCAGAACCATTCAAGCAAGTTTAAAGATTGGTGTGAAAGCAATTAACATTATTTTACACAAATATTTCAAGGTCAGTACGCGTTGGTCTTTGTGGATTCGCCACAACTTCATTTCAATTAAAAAGAAAATACCGTGTGAGATGGTGCAGATATATCATCAACTTGGGTGACTTGATGACAGTTTTCAACATTTAGGGTAGATTTCAACGTTAAAAAATTGTGCAATATGATTTTAAAAAATTACTTTTGCTGTCGCATAGGTTGGACGAATATAATCCCGTGAGACCCGTAGTAATAACAACACACTGCAGGAAGGTATAAAGATCTACAAAAAATATTCGAAAATTCTATGTTGAGCAATAACGGCTAGCCAATTAGAAGTATACGACCTATTTTAAACCTACCGTTTTAGTCAACAACGTCACAAATTATTTTCATGCATGCACGAGTTTCGTTTGTAAGTTTTGTGTGTGTCAATTGGTAGATAGATCCTTGTAGAAGATTTCAACATTCTTATTTTGGTACTTCTACTCACCGTAACATGCCAGCATCAATTATCTGAAAACACGAACCTATGTTTCAAGTCACTCAAGTTGACGGTTAGATTGATGTTACCGTGAATCGTCTTATTTGGTGTACAACATCATTACACGTGTATACTGCTATGATCCTGAAAAAGAACAGAAATCGACTGTTTAGATCTTTGAGAATGAGTAGGCTCCAACAAAAATTTTCCGTGAAAAAGTTAAAAGAAGACGATGGTCGCCACATTCTTTGGACTGGGCATGTTTCCACTGTAACACTTGAGAGAGGATAAACGTACTGTTAATTCAGATTGGTACACTACAGTTTGTTTGCTTCAGGTTCTCCAAAATGTTGAATGTGAAATGAAAAATATCCAAGAGGAAGGTTCATCTTGCATCAACATAATGCTTGGGTCCACACTGCCGCTCGAACAACTCAGTATTTGAATGCCCAAAACATAGAAATCATGGGTCATTCAGCGTATAGTCCAGAACTAGCACATGATGACTTCTTCTTATTTCCGCGGATAAAAAATCAATTACAGCCTTGCTTCCGGCCATGCTCTTTTTAAATAAAATAATTTTAAAGATGGCCGGCTTCCGGTTATAACGGAAATCGATAGGAACTTCGTTATTTTAAATGGAACACCCCATATATTAGTGGACTTTTGGATTTTACGCAAAATTTTAGGCTAACTTTCTTAAATAAACCTTATGTCGAAAATGCGCCGTTTTTGAATAATTCCACTTTTTTTTTTAATATGACAAATCATTGCTGGGCGTCATTCGGCTTCTCTCAGACAACGTTTGACTTAGAGCCTTCAAAATTTTTATGATGAGTACTAAGGTCTAATTGTAAATCGTTATTGGAAAAAAAGTCTAATACCTTACACAGGATGTTCAAAATACACTTGCCAATGTAGACAACTTCATACCTTGGGAAATCGCTTATTTCAAATAGGACACCTGTATGTTACTGGGGCAATAGTTGGGACTTTTCATTCCCTTTTGATCTGTATTTACATTCCCTATACCTAACTCTTAAGGTTTTTGAGTTATTTATGATTTTTATAAAAGAGACTGAGATTTGAAAAAAAAACAAAGTTGCCATGAATCATAAAATAACATTTCCAATAAAACAAATACTCTAACACTAATCTGATAATTACCAAGAGTGTTATTGTTAATTTAGTAGTTGTTACTTTAATTTGTTTTTACTGTTTGATTACAATACACTGAATAATAATAATACAAATAATAATAATAACCATAATGGATAATTACAATTATTCAAACGAAGACATTTTAAATTTGTTTTTTATTCATGGACAGTGTAACAGAATGGCTGTTCGAACATGCAAAAACTTTAATGAAACTTACCCTCAGTTACCACCGATGACAGAAAAAAAATTGAGAAGGTATTTGGCCCATTTTCTAACAACTGATAGCGTTAAAATAAAAAAATCTACATCTGCTCCGGTTACTGGGAATGAAGATAATGAAGTTTTGGCTTATTTTGAAGCATTTCCACGAGCATCAACCAGAGCCGCTGAACATATTTAGTCATTCCACGCTCTTCCATACACAGGGCACTACAACCTACAGACAGATTACTTCGAGTGCAGTTGTGGGAAATGCTTATGGTGGCCCAGCAAGAAGACGTAAATTTTTTACAAAAAATTAATGTGGACAGACGAATCCAAATTTTCTCACGAAGGTGTGTTCAACAGGCATAATTCCCATTTTTGGTCCCACGAAAACCTCCTCGTAATTAGGGAAAGAGTATTCCAAAATAAATTTAGTTTTAACGGCAACAAATGTTGTTATTTTATTTACGACGACAATTTAAATTCAGAAATGTACATAGAAATTTTGCGGACGGTTGTAACGGAGTTCTTAGACAGCTTACCGCTAAATGTCTACAGAAATTGCTGGTATCAGCTTGATGGAGCTCCGGCACATAGTTGTAATGGGGTAAGGCAGTGCATTACTGAACTTTTTGAAGTTCGCTGGATAGGACGTGGTGGGCCTTGGGCGTGGCCACCGAGATCGCCTGATCTCACGCCAATGGACTTTTATCTGGGGAAAAATAAAAAATGAAGTCTATTTCGACTCTGTTAATAGCAGGGCAGAGCTTGAAAATAGAGTTAGCAATTGCTTTGGGACTTTACAGGGAAACGAAATTTTACGCCCTGCAACAGATGGTGTAATGAGTCGCTTAAACCGCTGCCTAGATCTAAATGGAGATCATATTGAACGATTCAAGTAAGGTTTCTGTTTTCGTCTACTTGTAAATGGTATAGGTACCATGCTGTTTTTACCTATTTGTTTCTTCAGTATCGTATTTGCTTTCTAATTTGACATTAAAAATAATACTCCTCCTCATACCTGTTTTTATTATTTATGCCTAATTTAGTATCACTCCGAAAGTGTGTAAATCCACAGTTATACGTGACAACTATTGATAAACAGTGTTAAATTAGCTTTAGTGAGATAGTTCGCTCTAAATGTCATTTTATAATTCATGGCAACTTTTGTTTTTTTTTTTTCAAATCTCAGTCTGTTTTATAAAAATCATAAATAACTCAAAAACCTTAAGAGTTAGGTATAGAGAATGTAAATGCAGATCAAAAGGGAATAAAAGGTCCCAACTATTGGCCCAGTAACATACAGGTGTCCTATTTGAAATAAGCGACTTCCCAAGGTATAAAGTTGTCTACATTGGCAAGTGTATTTTGAACATCCTGTGTAAGATATTAGACTTTTTTTCCAATAACGATTTACAATTAGACCTTAGTACTCATCATAAAAATTTTGAAGGCTCTAAGTCAAACGTTGTCTGAGAAAGGCCGAATGACGCCCAGCAATGATTTGTCGAATTATTAAAAAAAAGTGGAATTATTCAAAAACGGTGCATTTTAGACATAAGGTTTATTTAAGAAAGTTAACCTAAAATTTTGCGTAAAATCCAAAAATCCACTAATATATGGGGTGTTCCATTTAAAATAACGAAGTTCCTACCGATTTCCGTTATAACCGGAAGTCGGCCATCTTTAAAATTATTTTATTTAAAAAGAGCATGGCCAGAAACCAACGCAACCAAATTTTCAGGGCTCTCTTCGGTGTACTTTAGGAAATATTCTAATAGGCCACTCAACTTGGGACACCCATATGAAGACGTAACCACATCGAATAGTGAGAGCTTGCAGTTAAATATAAAAAAATAAAACCCAACTTCAGCATGATAGTCATGCTTGGTTTAGTTATTTTTATGAAGTCATTCCATGGATTCCTCTTAACTGAAAAGACTGTCCACAAATACACCCATGTTTCGCTTCCTGTGATAATAACGGAAAACAGTGTTCCCATCCCTTTCCAACTTTGCTAAATTTCACAGAAAATTTCTCTTCACAATAGTTTTTGCTTTAATATAAGCAATCTGGAAATCCATCTTCCTTCTTCCATCTGATCATAAAGCATCATGCAAAATTTTCTGGATACTTGTTTCACGTACGCTTATTTTATTGAAAATAAGTATCATGAATTTTATTAGATAGTAGAACCGATTGGTCTCTGATCATATCTGAATCTGCACCATTTGACTTTCACGTTGCTACTGATGACGATTATAATAATGTGTACCATTGCTATTAGTCAATAAATAAATTATTAATTATTAGGAACGAGTAGGGAAAACTTTACTTATTCCGGTTTCCACAATTAAATTGGATATGTAAATGTTGTAGGATCGAATACATAATAAAGGAAACAAAATTTTAAATGTACAAATTGTATAAATATATATATATATAAATTAGATTATATTTTAATGCTAACACCTTTAATTTTCAGATACGCTCACGAAGCTATGGGATACATTGTTTATAATTATTTGTATAGTGTATTATATTTCCGCTGCATTCATCTTTCCAGTGTTATGGGCGGACATGAACTTGGGAATAGCAACATTATTCGCAGTTTTAATGGAAAATGTATACCTAGTAAAAAATACATATCTGTTCACGTTATAAATTGTTAAAATTTCAGGTACGCCTTCTAATGAAATCACATGCATTTATCCGCAGTAATGTGCCAAATATACTTAAGCACAAACAGCATAGCGATGAACACTTGGATCTACCTACCTTAGGGAATTATTTATACTTTTCATTCGCACCTACGTTATTGTACAGGAAACAATATCCCCGAACAGAAACAAGGAACATAAAAAGCGCCACGTTACACTTTTTGGATGTACTTGGCATTATATGGTTAGAAAGTTATATTTATGAAGTTTTTTTCTTACATTCGTTTAAAAACTTTGGGAAAGGAGAAGTTGATTGGATGAGCGTTGCTGTCATTGTTACCCAAAATGCTATAGCAGGAGGGTTAATAATGTTGGTGAATTTTTATTTAATTTTACATGCTTGGTGCAATTGTTTCGCAGATTTGATGAGGTTTGCCGATAAAAAATTTTATGGGGTAAGTTTTTTTTATACATGGTCTTCAATTGATATTACGTATCAGAGCAATAATATCATCACACAAATTAATATTCTTTTCGACAATAACTTATTGAAAAAAACTAGAAATATAGCTATTGTTGTTTTAATACGCAGCATTTATAAGCCGTAAAGAACAAAATATGATTATCTAGAGATAGTGTCAATTGAAAAAGCCCAAACACAACATCATCCAGGTTCGGTACTATATAGTCGTGACAAGGAAAACCATTGCATTGAACAGAAATAGTCTCAACGACACTATGATGGTTTTGAATAACTTCATGGAATGGTCCCAAATATTACAGAAGAAAACTTAAGAGACGGCTGTGGTACAAGTTTTTACCAGTTTTTGGGGGACAAAAAAACTAAAAATTATAAAACCAGATCTGAAACCGGAATATCAGCGCAGATTACTATTATTGAACCTAAAAAAGAGCGGCTTTGGATGTTGTTTGTAAAATACAATATGTACATCAAAACACATTATAAACAGAAAAATCTTGACATTAAAATCCAAACGAAATGATAAAGCGGGATACACCAGGATAGTCTGAAATATTTTCGACCCCAATATGAAGATGGCAGCATACGTCAGTAATACAGGTACTCACCAAAATTTCAGCCATTTTGGACATCTGGTTGTTTGACAATCGTTTGAGTGAGTCGATGTGAGTGTTTTTGTAAAAATTAACAAAATCGAGTGTTGATGCGTTGTACGCTGTGTACGAGGGGCTCTGCACCATAATTTACCACAATAAAATTTTGGACAGCAGAATTTAAACATGGCAGTACAAGTTTGGTAGACGATGAGCGTCCAGGACGTCTAAAAACTGTATACACAGGATGAGGCATTAGTGCGTCAATATCTATTAATATTAAAGATATATTTAATGGGTCGATGACCGCAGTGGTTAGGCGACTGACTATTGTTGTGAGAAGACATTAATTCTCTGGAAGGACGATCATTTTTTCAGAGCTCAATTCGCTGTTGGGAGCAAAGTGATTAACAGATATCACAAAAGGCGATATGATGTCAAAAAGCCGTTTAAACACAACTTGCACACACTAAAACTACACCGCAAGAGTTGCAGTGATAGCCAGACAAGCAATACAGCTTACGGAGTCACTGCAACTAAGCACCACCACACATTATAAAAAAATCACAAAATATTATGTACAAAAATCATAGATAGTCTTAAGCTACACATTTTAAAATTATTTTCGTATATACAGAGTGTTTCATATTTTGAACCAAACATACATTTTCTTAAATGGGACACACTATATATTATTTCAAATTTAGATTAAGCATATTTTTCTCATTCCTTGGATATAAGATTTCATTAAGTTGTACTGAGTATTTCAGAAGTTATGGTCAATTTTGTCTGAAAGTCATTGCGTGTTCTACGTCCTGTGTATTCCACACAAAACAACAATTTTTGAATTTGTTTTGTACTGGAATGACTTTTTTATATTGTTACAGCTTCATAGCAAAGTGATATTTTGCCAATATTGCGAAAACTGTGTATAGGGCGATTTAAAATGTAAATGCATTATGTTATTATCTTATTTAAATGGATCACCCTGTATTTTATATTAAGAAATGGAAGGTAAAAGGCTATTAAATCATATATTGAGATAAAGTTATTAAATACAACACAACTACAAAATGTTAAATTTATACCGGTACTTAATACTTACCTAATTATTCAAGCCAAATGTTCGGGATATAACGGATTTTACAATAAATGTTCAAAATGTCCACCAAAAACATCAACCAAAACGTTGTAGCTATTCTTCCACTAATCGATTAGCATTTCTTAACATTTGTCCTAAGAAAATGTATCTTTGGTTCACCCTGGCAATATGAAACGCTCTGTATATGCCAAAATAATTTTCAAATATGCAGCTTAAGGCTGTTTATTGTTTTTGTATATAACATTTTGTGATATATTTAATATTAATAGATATATTGAGAGAGATGGCAGAGGTTATGAAACATTACCAAAGAACGTGTTTGTCACGTGCGTTGGGTGCCGCGCTTGCTCACGTTAGACTAAAAACGTATTGGAATGAACAGTTCCAATGCTCTGTTGGCGCAGTTCAGGCGCAATAAATCAGAGTTTTGGTGCCGATTAATTACTGTAGATGAAACTTGGAGGCACCATTATGCGCCCGAAATAAAAATACAGGAAAAACGGTGGACTGCGAAGGAGGAATCGACTCCAAAACAAGCCAAAACTGTTTTTTCGGCGGAGAAACTGATGGCATCTGTTTTTTGGTGTGGAGTTGTCTTAATCGATTATCTCCAAACAATTAATTGGGAGGACGTCACCTTCGTAAACAGTTATTTTGCAGAGAAAGACTAAAATTCTATTTGGACGGGTTGAAAAGATGGGAGCATTGCTGGGGGCTACGTACAAAAATAAAAATAAATTTTAGGAATAAACTGTTCTGTCTGTGTTAGGTCAGACCACCCTCGTACATATGTTAAGTTCATATTTGATGATTTTCGATATCTGAACTCGAACACTAGATTAACAGAGAAATTCTTTTGTAGGATTGGTGGACATCAACGAATTATTCGGTATATTTCCGCAGCTGGAACATTGTCGTCCATGACTGGTTGTATGAATATGTCTACAAGGATTTCTACTATTATATAGTACCCAAGAACAAACTTTTCGCTAGATTTATAGTATTCTTAATATCAGCCCTCGTGCACGAACAAATCATTGGATTTGCTGTGGGACATTTTCTTCCCATACTTTTTGTCTTATTCTTCTGTTTCGGTGCTATATTCAATTCTCTGCGAACGAAACATCCAGCGTGTAATATTTTTCTATTGTATAGTTTAGGTTTAGGTACTAGTATGCTGCTCAGTTTACAGACTATTGAATACTTTGCAAGAACGAATTGTCCGCACAAGTATAAAGAATATTCATCGTTTATACCTAGATTTCTTACTGTAGATTGTTTGTGATATTTTATATATAACGAATTTAAATTAATATTTTATAATTATAGTTAATAAATACGTTTTATACAGTCATTGCATGTAATGTTTTTATATTCAATACCAGACGAGTTTTTCTTCACCGCGTAAGACTCATTCCAGCATAGCGTGAGCTGGTTTGATATTAGTTTCTATGAAATACGTTCCTCTAGAACTATTACGTTATAACTTCACTACTACTAATCAAAATCGATAAACACTGCAATTATCTTGATTCAAAAATAACAGAATTTGACGGAAAACATACATGGAAATTCCGTTATGCCAAAAGAAAAATTAATTAGTAGCCACATGCTTTGCTACCAACACCTGAATAGTTAAATACTGGAGGACGAATATTTACTAAAAAATTACTGAATGTAAGATTCCCAACTAAATATTCTCTTCGGAAAGTATTAACCTTGCTAATTCAGCAAATTCAGTCAAATTGATTAAACATTACCGTTACGCTTTATATATATTGCTACATCTGCCCTTGAAGACAAAAATGGGGCACAAAAAAATATCTCCTTTTTAACAAAAGTGTTACCAATAATTAAACATGGCTCACGCGTACTACATGCATTGTAGGAGAGTTAGGGGGTAGGAAGTAGATGCTCATTTGCTGTTGTAAAAACTGTTGTAGGTATTAGCACTAACATCATTTGTGAAATTTAAATTATGGCTTCATGCAATATCAACTTGATTTTATTTTATTCTATCTTAATTGTTACAACAAACTTAAAAACGATAACATTGTTGAATAGAGAATAAAGAGACATTTCAAACGATATATCACAAGCCTATACTTCCCATTAAAAAAATCGGGTTGTACCTGCCATTCAAAGAGGGTTGAAGGTAGGGATCGCATTTTTACGTTGAAGAATGTCAATTTATAATTTAAATTTGACGTGTCTCAAGATTTTTTTAATAAATATGTACAGTAACCGAAATAATGAATTTATTCCATTTGGCTTTTGCACACTGTATAACAATTTATACATTAACATTTAAAGAACAAAATAGAAGAAGTTAGCTTGAACAGAGCGTATCTCCGTAAGTTTTTAAATCTAATTGAATGTAAATTATCCAAAGTAGCGGACTACAATTTGGAACAACATAGAAAAAAACTAAAACATTCTGAAACAATTTTTAAAATTTCAAGGGGCCAATTTCACATAAGCAACAACTGTCAAAAGTTCGATTTCTAGTAAAGGAAAAGCTAGCGAAGTGTTAGTTGTCTAAATTATTTTACGAACCACACATGATAGAAAGGTTAAATTTAAATAAAACAAATCTAGAACAACCTAGAACCGCTGTTAAAAGTTCAATTTAAAAAACGGTTGGTTAGCGAAATTTCATTTTTATCAATTATTTTAGGAACTTTGCATGATACCTCACTACAAGTTTGAAACACTGTTCAGAACAACAAAAAAAGCCTTTTTACTTTTAAATATTATTTTTATAAAAGTCTGGAACAATGTAAAACAAACAGAGAACAATCTGGAGCAATTTAAAATATTTGGAAAAAGAGGGGTAGAAGCTAAGTTAAATTTACGTAAGCATTTTGAATTGGCCATATTTTGATGTTAGTGTTCAATATTAAATCTGCTCAAATTAGTAATTAATTTTATTAGTAGTTCAAGGTTTTTTGAAATGTCGCGACTGCCTTGTGTACTTATATAGTGTTTTGAAACATCGTTTAAGGATTTTAAGGGCATGTAGTACGCTCGAAAATAAGGTTACTAGTCATAATAAACATGTCCGCAAATTTACCGTTTATTACATAACAGCGATTGTGTCGTAATTGCAGAATAAATTTTCTTTAGCGGTAAAATTAACATAAAATAAATTATAACTAAAGAAAATGTTCAAAATGATGTCCTTCCCTTTCGTTATGGGATCTACATCTTCTTTCTTCCGAATTATCTGGCAACGGCGTTCATATTCGTTGGCCTATCCATCCCAAAGAAAATTCATTATTAAGATGTTCCCTAAGAGCACGCGTAAAGTGCGGTGGAGCTCCATCTTGCATAAACCAGAGGTTCAGTCTCAGATTTATAGGTAAATCTTCAAAAAGTTCAGGTAAAGTATTTTCCAAGAACTCGAGGTATGCAGGACCTGTTAAGCGTTGTGACAAAACAATCGGTCCTAACAACCGGTCCCCTATCATGCCTAACCAGATGTTTAGAGAGAAACGTTGCTGGTGTCTGGCTTCAACGGTAACATGAGTATTCTCGTCACACCAAATGTGATTGTTGTGGAAACTAAATATTCCATTTTCAGTAAAACCAGCTTCATCAGTGAAAGGGATGTTATCAGCGAAATCTGACCAATCAGCTGTTGTTCGTAAAACCACTTACGGAAAGTCCTTCTCGCTTGATAATCAGGAGCAGTAAGGGCTTGTACTTGTTGGATACGGTAGGAGTATAGGACTTGCTCATGAAGAGTTCTCCAAACAACATTGCTGCTTACACCCACTTGAGTCGAAATTCTTCTAGCACTAGTTTCGGGATTTTCATCAATAATATTCAAAATTTGATCTTCTATCTGTGGAGTATGTGCTATTCTCTGTTTTCCAGTGTCATAAGACCACTTCTCAAACGAACCAGTTTCTCTCAGTCGTTGAAACATCGCATGCGAAGAAAATTGGCGATCAGGAAACATTTCAGCATAGAAGCGAGTTTTGCTTGTAAAGAATTCCCATTAGCACGACCGTACATGAACACCATATCGCTCATTTCAGCATTATGAATACGCTGCCACCGTAATTGTTACAAATTGCACAAAACGTCAAATTAAACTGTATAAAACAATAGCTGATAAGCACCTGTTTAGTGGGATATGTTATCGTTAACTATTTCATGTAGTACTAGGAACACTCACTGTTATCTCGTAAACAGTTAATTTGCGGACATATGTTTATTATGACTTTTAGCCTTAGTTTCGATCGTACTAACTGCCCTTAAAATTTTTAAATGATGTTTTTAAACATCCTGTATATATTTCTTATCAACTGTCCCTTCGTACTGATTGTGGGTATAAATAATATGAGGTTGTATTCATTTACAATAATCCAATAGAAATATTTATATTTAAGTTTTGGAATGTGGAAAGTTATCATTTGGGACAGGCTGTATATTAATTAATTTTAAAAAATACAAGTTTACAAAATAATTATTATAATTATTAAGTACATATAAGCATAGATACCTTATTATTGTAAAAGTGGGAACTGTAATTTACTCGTTTCAAGTAATTATCATATGTTTTCTGAATCTCTTGAAAGTTAATAACAGTTGAAAAATACAGAAGTGGTAAGTTTAAGTAAAGATAGCATATTATAATAGTTTTACTTTCTTTTTTTTTAAACGTTATGAATTTCAAAGAAGACGAGCTCTTTTAGCTGGAACACTTTAATGCAGATGGAACTTTAAACGACAAAAGAAGTTTGCGATACGTTTAAAATTTCTACTAAAGATAATCTTAAAGTAAAACTGGCATTGAGCTCGAAACCTATTTAAAATAAAAGACACAATAAACATGTTAAATGTTAAAATTTATGAAAGAACTGCATTTCTTGTAAATGAAACAATATTAAGTTACACAGCGATTTTGTTGCATCTCAGTTACATTACCAATTTGTTTTGTCTTGCCTTCATCTTCACCTTATAAATATGTATTGTACTTATTAAATTACGCTATTTTGTATTATTAACGTCATTGACTCCGAAAATCTTCCACATTACTATAGGCAAAAATAATTGTTTTACATGCCGCATAAGTTTTTTTACATACATTTCAGTGGTCGAAAAGGTACAATAATAATAACAATTTTCTTAAATTTACCGGTGTATTAAATATTAACTTCGATGTTTCTTTTCGCAAAAAATCATAATAGGCAAAAAATACATGTGTGCCTAGAAAATCCATTTTACAGAGTTCTTCTCGCATTTCCAAACGATAATAGTTTTGCATTGTTACTTACCAACCACGTTTATGCCATGCAAACTTAAAGATGACTCAATATAGTATAACTTTTATTTTTATTATAAATGTTTTTGTTAGTGTCTCTTCACATATAATTAAACGAAACATTTGTTCATTATGATTACAAAAAATGATCTCGCATTTTAATTCATATTTTTAATTGTTTTCCATAACGTGAATATCCATTCTTTAAAGATACAAGTTAAACTTTTATTTTGGTTCCTGGAAGAAGTTTGGAGGAAACAGAAGATTTTTAATTAATATCAGAAGAGTGTATATAAAGTAAAGATCTACATTATAGCAAGCAAAACGGAAAATTACTAAAACTGTAATTAACAATCTTAGTTACAAAAAAAAGCACTGTAGTCATATATAAATACCATTCAGCATTCTCAGTAAAATTAATTAATAAATGCTGTGACGAATCAGTTTCTTCAAAGAACCAATAATATGAGTTCATGTACTTCCAAAGAACCCATATTCAGTATTATAAAACAATTAAAAATATGAATTAAAATGCGAGATAATTTTTTAATATAAGCGACCCTTCATTTTTGTTTAATTAAATATGTAGACATAACAAAAACATAATCATAATAAAAATAAAAGTTATACTTACTGAGTATCCGTAAGAAAAATAATGGCATCTCTAATAATATATGTAAGTAACAATGCATAGAAGAAATATCGTATCGTTTGGAAATGCGGGACCTGAAGAAATTCTGTTAAAATGGAATTTTCTAGCACACATGGGGTGGTTCCATTTATTTCGATTTTTCTGAAATCGAAAAGAATACGAAGTTATACACTAATACACCGGTTTATATATAAAAAAATCTTACTTTTTATTGTTTTGCGAGAGAGACATGACCGCTTCTTCGTGTGCGTGTCACCCGTTGCAATTTTAAAATGAAATAAAGTAATGTGGAAGATTTTCGGAGTCAATGACGATCAAGTAGCGCAGTTTACGTACAAACATATAGTGAAGGTGAAGATGAAGGCAAGCAAATTACATTTGGTAGGTAGCTGAGGCCAACAAGATCGCTGTGTACTTAATATTGTTTATTTACAAGAAATGCAGTTCTTTCATAAATTTTAACATTTAACATGTTTATTGTGTCTTTTATTTTAAATAGGTTTCGAGCTCAATGCCAGTTTTACTATAAGATTATCTTTAGTAGAAATTTTAAACGTATCGCAGAACTTCTTTTGTCGTTTAAATTCATTAATACCAGCTAAAAGAGCTCGTTTCTTGAATTCAATTTAAAGGAAAAAGAAAGTAAAACTATTATAATATGCTATCTTAACTTAAACTTACCACTTCTGTATTTTTCAACTGTTATTAACTTTCAAGAGATTCAGAAAACATATGATAATTACTTGAAACGAGTAAATTACAGTTCCCACTTTTACAATAATAAGGTATCTATGCTTATATGTACATAATAATTATAATAATTATTTGTAAACTTGTATTTTTTAAAATTAATTAATATACAGCCTGTCCCAAATGATAACTACACATTAAAAAACTTAAATAGTAAATATTTCTATTGGATTATTGTAAATGAATACAACCTCATATTATTTATACCCACAATCAGTACGAAGGGACAGTTGATAAGAAATATATACAGGATGTTTAAAAACATCATTTAAAAATTTTAAGGGCAGTTAGTACGATCGAAACTAAGGCTAAAAGTCATAATAAACATATGTCCGCAAATTAACTGTTTACGAGATAACAGTGAGTGTTCCTAGTACTACATGAAATAGTTAACGATAACATATCCCACTAAACAGGTGCTTATCAGCTATTGTTTTATGACAGTTTAATTTGACGTTTTGTGCAATTTGTAACAATTACGGTGGCAGCGTATTCATAATGCTGAAATGAGCGATATGGTGTTCATGTACGGTCGTGCTAATGGGAATTCTTTACAAGCAAAACTCGCTTCTATGCTGAAATGTTTCCTGATCGCCAATTTTCTTCGCATGCGATGTTTCAACGACTGAGAGAAACTGGTTCGTTTGAGAAGTGGTCTTATGACACTGGAAAACAGAGAATAGCACATACTCCACAGATAGAAGATCAAATTTTGAATATTATTGATGAAAATCCCGAAACTAGTGCTAGAAGAATTTCGACTCAAGTGGGTGTAAGCAGCAATGTTGTTTGGAGAACTCTTCATGAGCAAGTCCTATACTCCTACCGTATCCAACAAGTACAAGCCCTTACTGCTCCTGATTATCAAGCGAGAAGGACTTTCCGTAAGTGGTTTTACGAACAACAGCTGATTGGTCAGATTTCGCTGATAACATCCCTTTCACTGATGAAGCTGGTTTTACTGAAAATGGAATATTTAGTTTCCACAACAATCACATTTGGTGTGACGAGAATACTCATGTTACCGTTGAAGCCAGACACCAGCAACGTTTCTCTCTAAACATCTGGTTAGGCATGATAGGGGACCGGTTGTTAGGACCGATTGTTTTGTCACAACGCTTAACAGGTCCTGCATACCTCGAGTTCTTGGAAAATACTTTACCTGAACTTTTTGAAGATTTACCTATAAATCTGAGACTGAACCTCTGGTTTATGCAAGATGGAGCTCCACCGCACTTTACGCGTGCTCTTAGGGAACATCTTAATAATGAATTTTCTAGGGGATGGATAGGCCAACGAATAGAACGCCGTTGCCAGATAATTCGAAGAAAGAAGATGTAGATCCCATAACGAAAGGGAAGGACATCATTTTGAACATTTTCTTTAGTTATAATTTATTTTATGTTAATTTTACCGCTAAAGAAAATTTATTCTGCAATTACGACACAATCGCTGTTATGTAATAAACGGTAAATTTGCGGACATATGTTTATTATGACTAGTAACCTTATTTTCGAGCGTACTACATGCCCTTAAAATCCTTAAACGATGTTTCAAAACACTCTATATAAGTACACAAGGCAGTCGCGACATTTCAAAAACCTTGAACTACTAATAAATTAATTACTAATTTGGGCTGATTTAATATTGAACACTAACATCAAAATATGGCCAATTCAAAAATGCTTACGTAAATTTAACTTAGCTTCTACCCCTCTTTTTCCAAATATTTTAAATTGCTCCAGATTGTTCTCTGTTTGTTTTACATTGTTCCAGACTTTTATAAAATAATATTTAAAAGTAAAAAGGCTTTTTTTGTTGTTCTGAACAGTGTTTCAAACTTGTAGTGGGGTATCATGCAAAGTTCCTAAAATAATTGATAAAAATGAAATTTCGCTAACCAACCGTTTTTTAAATTG
>CM043019.1:36729623-36771314 GCA_023690525.1 Holotrichia oblita | reverse complement strand
TTATTAAAATCGTTCGAAGACTAAGTCGTACCGAGTGTACATATGTAGTGTATATTACAAAACTAGGTAACAATGCAAATTCGGGGAAACAAGATCTGTATTGATTACAAAATTATACAAAGATATGTCGTTTGCTCCTGGTTTTCTAATGTCACGTTTATGCATATGTGAAGGTGATGCAGCTAGTGCAAAAGTATCCGAAGTCAAAAATGCGAACAAACTCTTTATAGTACTCTAGTTTGTAAGAAATGGTACCATATTTAGGTGTCGCATTCGTACTTTAGGAGTAGTATGGATTGTACTGAGTTTGGGATTTCGTTTTCATAGTGTTCTTGGCGATAATTTTTTTGCATATCATTTGCAGATAAAAGTTTATTCTTTAGTTTGTAAATGTTACAACTTTAGGTAAGGAAGAGTTGGTTAAAACGGGGTGGTAAGGTAAAACGGGATACCGGCGTTTTCACAATAATCAGTAGAACGATCTATCTGCTGATCACCAAATTAGAATCATACTCAGTGTTGCAAACCACAATAGTGAAGTTACTGCAAGTCTGTTAGAGAAAACACGCGAAACGAAAAAAGTGAGCTTATACTATTCTGTTTAGTGTTCGTTTCATGCGAAATTTTTTAGGTTTGACTGGAGAGCACGTAATTATGAGTACAGTATATGAGTACAGGGTGGCCAGATAAGAATGCAAAGTGCTGTATCTCTGAAACTATTCGTCGTAGAGACTTGCGGTAAGAATTTTTAATACTAAAGTGGTCAAAAGAAGACCGTAGACAATATTGTCAGATTTCCAAGATGGTCGCCAGGGGGCGTAACCGGCATCTTAAACTTTTAAAGTGATTTTTCGCTGAAATCCACCCAGTAATGTTACCAAAAAATATATGCTTTTTAAAGCTAAGCTTTACTCGAGTAATTTTTGTTCAACACTTTTTGACGTATCAATTAAAATAAAGTGGTGGGGGATAATTCAATGTTTTTTTAAATAAACAGCTGTAACTCCTAAACGACTGAACTGATTTTAACAAACTTGGTCTCATTGGAAAAAGCATTTATTGTTCCATCAAACCTATCTTACCTGTGATATGTCTATTTCTTAATGAACCCATTTTTTGATATAATAACAGAAAATTCTCTAAAAAATTAAATACATTGTTGTTCAGGTATAATTTAAAATGGGGAAATATACAAGAAAAATCCAAAGGCAATCCTGAAAAATATGCACCAAGCTGTGAACGAAGCATTAGAGGGTAAAATGGCAAAGGCTTCCAAGCAATTTGAAGTTCCTCGTACAATTCTTGAAGCTAGAGTTAAAACAAAATAAGGAAAGGAGCTTAACCGCAAATAGTCATTGAAGAAAAAATTGGGTCGCTGCGCACTAATATTCTTTTCAGAACAGTTTGAGTTACCGTAGTAGTTAAAACAAAGTTTTTATTTTTTCTGAAGTTTTTTTATTCTCGATATTCTAGATTTTAACAATAAAGTTCTAATCTTCAAGTTTTTGTGTTTGCTGTTAATGGAAAAGCAATTCATTCACAAAAACATTTACCATCCCGTTTTACCTGACGGGTAGGGCAAAACGGAATATTTGACACCTACGCAAATAATTATAAATTACCACTACATGTATTACCAAATTATAAGAATATTGATTTATGCAGAAAGAGCAAACCCTAAGCAAAACTATAAAAAATGATTAGAAAACTCTTTTGGCAGAAACGTTATTGAAGTACCCCGTTTTACTCAACGCTCCCCTGCCATAAGCTACGCATATAGCAACAAATAAAGCTTTTTCAAAGTGATTTTCATTATCAATTACTTTTTCTTATTTGAGCACTATGAATGAGGAACTGTATGAAGCTTAATATGCCTGTATCAAATAGAAAACGTCGATCATTGTCAATCATAGTATAATAGCAGGAACCATCATACTAGCAAGAGCAATAAAAATAGATTAAGTATTAGAAACGAACTATCTAGCTTTAATCATTCCAACCTCATCAGGGTTTCTCCAAACAATGGAACGATGGCCTTGGATAGCCAACAATTGCAGTACGACTTTTAACTGGCTTGAAGATTCGGCTACTTCATGTGTGGTTGAAATTATAACTTGTTTTAATTCGCTGGCTTGAATTCATGGGTGCTTGAGCTGTAGTTTTTTTTTCTGTTGTGGAAAATACTGAAGGATCAGCTATGTTTTCCCTTTTTTGTGTTGCTACACAACAAGCACAGCAGGAGTCACTATGGATCAAAACAATATGCCGATCTTCACGACAGCATTAATGATTTTATTTGGTAACAAAGCACGTGCTAAAGCTGTATCTACAAAACCTGGTATCTCATACATTGACACAGTCTCTGCTAGATATTTTAGTAGCTACGAATCAATAGTAGCATCGTAATACTTATGAAATGATCTATCTACTGTGTTTATGAGACAAACGTGGTAGTAGAGTCAAAGTGTATTTGTTTTTGCTATCTCAAATACTTCAACGTTTATATGGCTTCATGCTTGTTAGAAATTAAGAGTTAGGCGGAGAATTAGAGAACATGTCGTCGTGGAAATTAATTCGAGGATATATTAAAATAAATGGCAACTAGTTTCCATTTGCTTGCACAATGCAACATGTTATGAGTATGGGATTATCTCTTAACCTTTTTGGATTCTTCAGTTTCATTTAAATTAAAAATGCGTGATGGATCACTGAGTCTCCTTCCTTATAGAAGCCCTTGTCAGATTTTCTCTTGTATGTTCTACCGTAACTGAAAAAAGAGTTAAAAAGTTGCTTATGTTGCTCTAATAAGCGTTCATTTTGAAAATAATCTAACCTTCTGCAAATCATACAAACAAAATATTGCCTCTTTGGAACTTGAAGTCGAGATTACTTTTCCTACATGCTTCTTACTGATGTTGTGATCGTCACCTTTTGACAAGAAACAATCCTTGGCATCCTTGGTTATAGACCTAAATACTGTCACAGTGGACAATTGACAGATCACAATTGATGAGATTTCTACCTAATTTCACGTTATTCACCATTTTCTCATTGCCACAAGTATAAATTATTTACCGCACGAAAAAAATAATTATTTTTTATATAAATTAATTCTAATTTTTCTTTACAAAGCGTAAGGCAATTATTTTTAATGAAGAAAAAATGCAAATAATATGATTATTTGAAACAATGTTTGATACCAATGAATACCAATCCGCTATAGCCAGTATTTGACATTTTTAATTCTTTTGACAATTTAATTTTTATGTGTACTTATATTATTCCTGCATAAGATAGTAACCATGTCAGCTATTTCTTTACGAGCACAAAAAAGATTAAGCTATAATAGTTCTTCGCTAACGAGTCAATTAACACAACAATCAAAATACAAAAAGGTAGGTTATATTATATAATGATGTAAGTTTTCATACGAATTCTATATTATTGCAGACATTTTACCAGGGAAGATTTGATACCAGTCTACAATTTTTCTGGTATACCTTGGCTTACACGATATCTATCGATAATTTCGACTTTATGTTTAAAGTTGGCCAACATAGTACTGGTAATTTAATAACTTGTTTGCTATACTACTGGTTTTATTTGTAAGTGAAAGCAGCATAGTTCAGTTAGTGAAGTATTGTGGGCGATCGATACCTACAAAGATTTTCAGCCTTCTTCTATCTGACCAAAATACTTCTGTAGAAGAACAACTTATTGACATCACAACATATAAAGAAATGCAGAGACAATTGAAAACTACTAAGTAGTAACATTTTCTACATGTATTGATAATCAATGTTTTGTGTTACCTTTTTGGTACATTTTTTTATTACAACAAATTGTTTAATTTTCCTATACAGTTTCATTGACCTAGAAGAATATTTTCAGCGGAAAGAAAGGGATAACTTCAATATCCTGCTTTCACTCACAAATAACACATTTTGGTCATTAAACAAGAACTTCATGAAGATTTTCTAATTTACAGAATTAAATTTAGTCCAATATTTTATTTCATATATCTGTGTCGGTGTACCATTGTATTATATGGAAATGTTTCTTGGACAATACACGCAGATGAGTATGGTATACTTGAAGTATATGGTACCATTTGGTCATGGTTTAACTTACACGGCATTGTTAACTGTGTTCTTCTACACTATCAGGTATGGAATGTTTTTTGGAGATTATTGTGTCTATTTCTTATTAGCATGGCAGAAGTATTTGCCGTGGATGATATGCCATGGTTTAGCAAAAGATAAATTATGGGGTAATTGCTACAATCACAGTTCGATAACTTGCGAAGATGGCCATTGTGAAGGTGTTAGAAATTATACGACAGCATATTTGTATTATGTGTAAGTATTGATATTGAAATGAATCTTTCTACGTAAAACTTCAGTTTTTGTTGGTATTATGTATGTTGCACATTCCCTTTTCAGAGGTACTTATTTGAGAATTACACCAAATGAGACAGAACATCTAACTTTGGAAGTGCCAACTGTGCATAGAGCGATAGGAGCGATAACTTCATGGGTTGTAGTGTTCATTTTTACCGTATGCATTTGCCCCAGATGGGCTCAGGTAGGTACATATCTTAGTGTATAAATAAATAAATTACTCTATTAACAATATATTATTTTTTGTCTGAATTTCTCCTGCAATAAAGGAATATATATCCCTATGGAAACATTACTACACTACTGTTGATTGATAATATTGCAGATATTGCTGGTACTATTGGCTCAATTCTACATCCTTTTATTACTGTTGAATCTTGGAACAATATCGACTGTTGGCGGTATTGCAGGTGTGCGGACTTTTTTTAAAGGGACATGGGAGAAGATAGAATCTTTGACGGTACTTGAATATAATAAGATCCAAATCAATTTTAGTTAAGATGTAACCTTTTGACCAAATTCTTACTACAATGACATAGTCATCTTAACTACTATTACTATCTCCACAAACCCTAAAATTCTCTTTAGAATTTTTTCATAAAATCGAAAATATTGTTACTGCTAAACTATTGGACTTATAGAGCAAAAGCTTATATTTTTGAGTTGAATACTACTACTATACTAGTTGGAAATTATAAGACTATAAGCTTTAAAAATCAGAGAACCTCAAGGTCAAAGATATCTGGAATTGAAAGATAAATACTCCACTACTGTCTTTTTGAACATGCTCCAGATCGAATTTTAAAACAATTTGTTTCTAGTACCCAAGATTGATGTATTCAGCTTTATCTTGCTAGTAATCTCCAAAGTGTGTGTTAAGCTTTTCTTTGCAAATGTCTTGGGAATTGTTGATATTGAATCGGTAATTTGATATTGAAATGGAAACATGATGCGGATTTTAGTACCTCTGTTTGAACTTAGCTTTCCAATCTACTGTATTCCAATCGAGACTAAGTTTCCAACAGTCTCAAAAATATCGAAATATTCATTTATGTACATATTTACATCTATGATTAGGTTTTTTTCAATAGCCTTTTCGACGATTCCAAATACTCTCTTCGGTGGTATGAACGAATTAATTTGTGCATCTTTAGGTCTATCGATAAGTCGTCTCAACTGTTAAACTTTGTTTGCACTTCAACTTACCTTTGTAGTCCGAATAGTACGAACAAGCGTCACTCTGTTTGTCTGGAAACATTTAATATAGTTTTTCCACATTTTGACAATGCTTAAATTATTTACGATGTATAGTTTCTCACTTTTACCCTGATAATAACAATTACCCATTAGTTTTCTATGAAAACGATATAAAATAAACAACTTCTGCTGCTGTTAAATTTAAATGTTGCGATCAACACACCAGGTTCATACTTTATGTATTTAGAAGATGTTGGAAATAACAGAAATTGGATAAACGCTACAGTTTAGTTTAAAGTGCGTTAATTGCATTACTAGGTGGCACCAACATCGATTTGAAAATGGCTTAGGTGGTGAGCAAGCGCCTAGGCGTTAGCGCATATCCTGCAATTTTCAGACCACACTGCACATAACAAGTTATGCGCCTTGAAACTGTCACCCACTATCTCACCGCCCGCACGAGACCGACACCTCGCGGAGAGGACCGGCGAGCCGGAGGGCTCCTCTCCCCCCTGCTACCCATGTTAGACAAGTTTCCTTGTCAACGTTGGACGGGTCACCGCTGGAGACGCTTTAGCGAACTCCTACCTCACATCTAACTCCACGGGGCCTAGGCCTCCTTGCGGATGGCAACTATCGGCCAAGCGTGGGAAACGGAACCTGGCCGTGAGGTACAACCAGCCCGCCCGTGAATTAAGCCTGAACTACGGCGACGGCCGGGCCGGAGCCCTACCCCAAAATGCCAACCGCGCCAACTCTTTCGCCCCTCCGGCGATCAAGTATCCGCGGCAGCTACAGTGAAACCGTAGGGCCCCAGAATCACCGAGTTGCGTTAGGATAAAACCAAAGGTTTCCCCAACCAGACAACCAGCGGGCGGACTACTCCTCGGCAAACCGACTTTTGTCCTCCCCTACTATCTTCGCCAAATCCTCTCGCCACGCCCGTTTCCCTGAGTGTGGCCACCAGGGATGGGGTAGTGCAGCTGCAGAGTTCTCAAGGTAAGTGCCATAGGGTGTCACACTTACCCACCGTATATTCCGACAGTTAGCGGCCGGACACCAGAGCGTATGCCCATGCCTACGCCCGAGCATCCCCCCACCCTATACGAAGTCTACTCTCGCCACGCCCGTTACCGTGAAACTATGAAATTAGGGATTGGGTAGTGAAGTTGTAGAGTTTTAAAGGTCGACACTATAGGTTGAACGCCGACCCGGACGGTGGCACCAACAGTTAGATTTCTAGGAAAAATGAATTTAGAGGTTTCTGGAAATAGTCGACACATATTCGTTTAACTATAAAGCGTTCAAAGTTCTGCCAATGAATTTCGTCTACTTTAGGCATGGTGTAGAAGCATATGTATTGTCGTGCAACAACTGAGATTATCACACGCATCTATAATTTTAAATGCATCTAAATTAAAACCAAAAGTTCCTAATGCTGGCCTATTAACAGTTGGATTTTGTGCTCTGAGCTTTTTGACCAGTATATGCTGCGTAGTTTTCTTCCAATCTTGCATCGGGATGCTGGTGAACAAGGGTAATTGGACATTCGATGATATGCCGGTGCATATTGGAGTGGAATACGACAGAGCCCGTCTGTTTGTGTTAATTCCACAGAGCTTAGGTTATCTCGGTAAGTTTAGAATTTTGACATACCTATTATCGAAAACGATACTCAAAAGATACTCGTAACTAAAATTTATTGAAAATAACAGGTGTCACACATGAAATGAGAAAAAGCTATTTTGTAATTTTAAGTTAGTTTAATTAATATATTGAAAATTTTACAAACCTATATTGAAATACATAAAAGAATAAACTAATTTCAACTATTACAGTATTGCGAACGGACCACATTCTTGTATAGATCGCAACATTGGCCGAACCTTTGCCATCATTGTTCGGACAACAGTCATGTCTATTGATTTTATTTTTTTTTATTACGTCGTTTTAATTGATTTGGATGTTTAGCTTCTCAACCATTATCATATACTGCCCAAGACCATATAGCACAAAAGTCTTCAATAGGACGCGCTTTAGGGACGTTGGGTGGATTACAATCGTCAGGCACGTATCTTGTATTATTGGCTTGAAACCATTCAACAGTTGCTTTCGCATAGGGAACGAGCAAGGTCGGGCCAAAAGACGTATCCGTCATTGGTATGATATTTTTCTATAAATTTTAATAATTTGGGCATACACTCTTGTTTATACACTTGTGAAGTTGTGGCTACTGCTCGCGAGTTTCGAATAACAACATCAGAAATTCCTTTAGAAGAAATAGCCAGCCCAACTAAGACTTTTTGAGGTAACTTTTCTTTTACTTTATAGCGTACATAAGGTGAAACTGTATTTTTATCATTTGTAAAATATCCAGAATTTCCAGGCATGTTATCATTACGTAGGGTAAAATACTTTTCATCGTCCATGATGATGATCACATTTGGTGTGATGATCTCGCGCCTTAGTTTTGTGCAACGAGGAAGGATCTTCTGTAATTGCTTATCCGTATATTTTGGAGCAGACTCGCGTTTTTAATGTATTATATTCATTTTTAATAAATTACGGCGTACAGTTTCATGAGATACCTTGAACTTGATTGCTAACTTCCTAAAAGATGTACCTGCACGGTTTATCACGTGTTTTTTTTTATTTTTTCAAGTCTACTGCACTCATTTTGTTTTTTTCATGACCCCTTGCGGTAGTAAATAATTGATGGTTTTGTTCACAAACACATAAGTGTGTATATATTGTAGAAACAGCAAATCCTTCAGCGCGAAAATGATTAACAATATATTTTTTACTCTTTTGTCCGAAAAGCAATTTTATTCTTTCGAAAAGTTGTTTGTTTTAACCCATTTTCTTTTAAATATTGGGAATCTATCGACTTACGTGTACTGCTGATGCATTAAAGAAACACTTTGACAACTACAGTCAATTGTTTAGCTTACGCAGACTTCTGCAGGTGCTGCCTACTTAATTCTCATTTCATGTGTGACTCCCGTTATAATAGACTACATAAATAGAAACTTTAATGTTGTATGCACTGTTGGCTGCTGATCAATGTTATATGTGTCTATTAATATCTTAACTACAAGTTTTACGTTTAGGTATGATTTTTTTTGTAGCTCTTCCTCAGATATGGTCACTTCTGTATTTTACTTGCGCCATATCTATTATAGTATGCAACATGATAACCCATATTTATACTTTGCATAGTAGCTTAGCGGATGTGTGCCCTAGCGCTAAAAGATATCAAAACTACATAATTTTAGGATATTGTGTCTTTTCCTGTATGTTTACGATATCCATCCTTGGAGAGGTAAGGTGATAGTTTTAACTACCGTCATTGATATATCCGGTGTCCGTTAATGACTGAAGCTGATGTATGTATATCAAAACTAATAAGATTTAAAATTGCATTGTAGGTAAGTGCTGCTTCACTGTGGTACAAATTTAATCAAAATTTAACAACTCCTGTTAGCGTAGCTCATTAACGGATGCTATATATGTATAATCCTGCTGTGTTTGCCAAGGATGTCGAAAAAATTAAATTATCCTTTCATTTTCAAGGGCAACTGTAAATTTATAGACTACTTCATAGACTCAATATTGACAATGCTGGAATTAGTCAATATTTCTTGCTTGTCAATTTTGGTATTTTGGATCTACGGCGTTCGACGACTGTCGGATGATATTTGTTTTACTTTCGGCGTACAACCGACTAAATTTTGGAAAATCACCTGGTACCTGATGCCTTTCGTAACAACGGTGCGTAGAATTTATTATTTCAATTATCTAGCGTGTATATTCTTCATTAAATGTAATTTCAGTTAGCTGCATATTACGAGCACGATTTTCGTTTTTCCAAAAACGGAATAGTATCAACTTCCACTGCTGATCTGTTAATATTAGCTTGCGCATGTCCAATACCTATCTTTGTCTTTGTTGAAATTTTCAAACATATGAAACAAAGAGTAAGTATTAATATGCCCAGAAGTTTTTTATAATAGTGACATTGAATATTTATTTATTCGTAGAATTTGACCGGTTTACTTCGACCGACATACATGTGGGGTCCACCAGATCCTGAAGAAAGACACCGCAGATTCTCGTTTAATCCAAGGAAAGAAACCACTTATACATCTAAAATAATGGGATGTAAACACAATTGTCTTCTTAATAGCAAGGTAAGATAATATTTAGACGTGTTGTATCAATTTTTTTTTTGTTATAATCATGCAGGTTTTGAAAAGTCTTATGGAGCCGGAATCACGATGTACTGCTGAATATTTAAGGGATGTGCGCGCTAAACAAAGGTTCAGTTTAAAATATTGAGAATAATGTATAATATATTATATACATATATAATATTTTAATAAAATTATTGCTATATATAATTTATTACTGTAATAGTGTCGGTATATTGTAATGTTATTCTGTCAAACGTTGTTCCTTACTCCATTGTAGCTGGACAGATATGTGTCCACATAATGGTAACTGAAAAAGGATAAAAGCACTAAATTAATAGAATGTTTACAAAATTATATCTTGCTATCTGATCTGTGTCTTTCTAAATTAAAAATCAATTATATTCAACTGCGTAGCATCAATACGTACGATATGTACACTCGACACGGCTTAGTCTTCGAACGGCGACAGTGTCCTATCTTTGTCAGTCCATCCCCTCCACATTTAAGGTAACCGTGAAAAATACGCTGTTACCCTTATCGAAGAAACGGTAACGTTAAATGTAGAGGGGGTGGACTGACAAAGACAGCACACTGTGGCCGTCCGAAGACTAAGTCGTGTCGAATGTACGACTCGATGTCGGTGTTTGGCTCAGTAGCCCGCCTGACGTAGAAGGAGGGTGCGGAAGGAGAGCTGTAGGTCAGCTGCGATCATAATGTAAGTCCAGCCAGCAACAGGGATAGAAGGATGTTAAATAAACCATATAAAATTCAATCATATGTTTTTAAGGTAATTAATTAACTTTATGTCATCAAAATTGTAGAAAAACACATTTAAACACTGTTACAAGATTACGCCATTAAACTAACACTCAAGACGAAGAAAACAATCCAGTTAGGGGGATTTAAGGAGCAAAAAGTAGGTGGTCATGTAATCAACAGTTTTAAAGTAACTCTGTATACCATGAATTTTGACCGGACCTGTAGAAAATTAATCCCGAAATGGCGGTTATAAACAATCGCAGATCATCGACGGTTTTTAGAGGATTATAGAACAATTGGCAATCAACGGCTACATAAACTCGCGAGCTTGCAGCAAACGGCCACTTTTTAAGATAACGATTCGTCCAGAGCGTTACCTCCACGTAAAATTTTACAACAGCGTTTAGAACTTAACGGTGCGCCGTTGAACAAAAATAAAAGTCTATCATCGCAGAAAGGTCAATTAAAACACTTAGACGGTGGTACTGTATCTCCCTAGCGGCTATCCGTTCTCTTAATAACATAAATAACAAGAATCGAATGGTACGTCATTTTAAAGGCAATTAAATTATTTTTACAACTATACCATACTTATTCGGCTGCACTTCAACAAAACAATAACAATGAATAAAAGAAGGTGTTAAAAAGAAAATCAGTTTGTATTTCAAGTGCTTTCCTTAAGATTCTTTAATTTAATAACAAAATTCCAAGTCTGTTTAATGAGATAAAAATAAAACAATTCAAAACATATAGCCTTATAACCACAACTACAGCAAAAATCAGTCACTTTAGTAAACATTTAGATTGACCAAATTCTGCTCAAAACATCATCGCACATCCTGGAACATTTGCGCGGTGATATGAGCATTCGCTGATAATAAGTTGTTGTCGCAATGCCTTTAGATAAGTAACTACACGCTCTTGGTTATAGATAGCATTATTTTGCAGACCCATTGAGTGTAACTTCTGCAAAAGTTAATTCAATCTAAAACCAGTTGTATTTGATTAAATTTTAACCGGAGATGTCTCAGTTGAAGGTTGAATTACTTCAAATACTAAATGACATAACTCACGGCGCACAGTTTGTATCTTTTCTTTATAATTTCTGGTGGACAAGCAAAGCTGTATTAGTATCAGATACATAATCGCCTGAACTTTGTGTAGGTGTCTGCTTTTTTTTTCAGTTTAGAAAAAGGTGCCTCGTCATTTAACCTATTTACGATTCTTATCTTATATCTGCATTAAAAATGTAGTCATAAAGTAGTGCGGTTTGGTAGGTAGATTCTAGGTACAGGTTAAGTTTATATCAGATGCTCCTTTCATCTCATAAAGTGGCGCCAAGTGTATTGCCAACACTAGTTTGTAAAAATTGTATACATGGTTCAGATTGTTTTTTTATCTGCAATACAAAGACTGCTGTCTGAACTTGATCGATTTGGTGTTTTGATAGGACTACAAAATGAAGCAATTTCTTGATAATGCTTCTGTAAGTAATGTTAAATGATCCAGTTAATGCAGTGCATCTCGCTTTAAAGTGTGTCAAAGATAAAGTTTTCAAATTCTGCTCTGATAAATTTTAAGACATTGGTAATACTTTCCTTCCATTGGTTATGTATTATTTTACCTTTCATGCCAACAACCCCAACAACTAATCCATTACTACTAATAAAACCGGTATAAAAATATTATTGAATGTCAATATCGACGTGGAACAACGAAAAATGTTCTGACAAAGACAGTTGACGGGTAGGACATAGTATAAGTAACAAGTAAATAAATAATCAGACGCTATATCTTAACCAAAAATATTTTTAAACGATGCAACACTCAAATGCAAGCATCTTTTATAAATTTACAATTAGCACACTTTTAATAATTCCTGCATAATTGAACTTGCTCATGTATGAAAAGTTTCCAAACACTAGTCACTGCAGTCCTCGACTTCAATTTCACGATAAGTTCAAGTTTTGGTTATCAATGAAAGGCAAGGTAACACAGTTTTTTGATTATTATTGCTTCTTAATTACAAGGTTATTGCGAATTTAAATCGCCACTCCAGGTCTTTATTATGAAAGTCGACTTTATTAATACAAACGTATGTATAGCTTTAGTAAAAGTTTATGGTATTAATAACCGAAAAGCCACCACTTATTCGCCCACCTTTTCTTAGAAAAATACTGTTGCATAACTTGTTATTGCGGCAACCATTCGGTGATTGTTTTATTTTTATGTCGATTTAGAAATACTGGCGACAAATGATTAAAATGTGAAAGTGTATTGGCTTTACAAATTCGTTCAGGCATGTAACATGTTGAGGATATCTTAGATTGAGGAAATATAGCAGGGTAATGACGTTTTATTACTTATTACAACAAAAACAATATAATTTGTATAAAAAAAAACGTACAAAATTAAATATCACAAACAACAAGAAGTCGATTGTACCGTCTAAGTCTAAGCAATTAATAATGCTTTGTAAAATTGTGTTAACATGGTCAAAATGAAATTATTTCAATGATTGCATTAATATCTTTTATTAAAACATGCTAATAATCTAAATTTAGGTTAACAATACGAAACAGATTGAAGTCATGATGTAACTAGTAATGCTTTTACAATCAGTCTTGTGTAATAAAGAATATCATAAAAATGCTTACGAAATATTTCAATTTCATGATCCATTTTTTTAGATTTTAAATTAACCTCTGAGATCTTATTATGAAAACTTTTACAGGCGTTTTAAAGATGTAACATTAACAGGTTAATGTCTTTGGCACTCCAGTTTCACATTTTCAATTCTAATTTAAGAATATTTGACCATATTAACTTATGTCAAACATAGAATTTCCTAGATTCATTTCCATCATTTATAATAACCTTTATACCGTCGCTTTTGCACATTTTGTCGGATTGGCACCCATCTAGAATTCTTCGCTTCTTGTTCTTGTGATTCGTCATTCTCTCTTTTATAATGCGGCCTTGGATTCTTTTGTGATTTCCTATCATCACGGGAATCTTCATTGTAACGACCTTGTTTATGCCTGTCTTGATCTCTTTCTTTATATTTACGTCGCGGTGGTGACGGTGGCGGTGCCCGCCGTTCTTCAGAGCTTTCATCTTCTTCACTTTCCCTATCATCTTCTTCGCTATCGTCTTTATTAAAGATATATTTGGCTGCATCGAAGGTTGGCCGATATCTTTTCCTATCGTATTCGTTATCTTCGTGGTAATTATGGTTGTACCTTGGACGATAATCCCTTTCGTAACTAGCTTCACCGTCTTCATCATCTTCTTCTTCACTTTCGTCATCCTCTTCGCTTTCTTCTTCTTCTTCCTCTTCTTCTCGCACAGGTTTTCTTGGTTCTGGCTCTCTTCTAGTTTTTTCGTCTTCTTCACTATCTTCTTCTTTAACTTCTGGCTTTCTCGAAATTGGGACAGGCAATGGTCTAGCAGTTACTAGTAGATTTTTCAATGGTGATGGTAACGGTTTTGGAATAAGTCTATTTGGATCAGCATTCTGACTGTTCGCTGGTAGATACGTAGTCGCTACGGGAATTGGTTTGAAACCATATGGCAAATTTGGAGGTGTAGATTGCTGAACAGGTATGTATTGTTTTTGTACAACTTGAGGAATAGTGTTACGATTTGGAATAAAAGCATTAGTAGGTTGTGCCGGTTTTTTTATATTTACATTTTGATTAATACTGGGCGCCAAGTATGGCTTCAGGACTTGCTGGAATGGTTGTTGGTTAAGTGGAGGTTGATAAACTGGTTTTGGCAAAATTGATTGCTGTGGTTTTACCGCTCCTTGATTGTATGGTTTAATAGAATGAACAGGAGCAATAGGTACAGAAAATTGTGGACGACTAGGTCTAGTTATGGGTGGAACATTTCTTCTTTCCGCAGGTTCGCTATGTTGTTGCAGTAAAGTGTTAGGATACCAATCATAATCACCATGGTTTATCTCAACACTATGCTGTACCGGATATGCATGAGCTGCAGATACTACAGGTTGGTTAGCAACTTGATAACTAGCGTAGACAGGAACGCTAGTAGATATTACGCGAGGTGGTGGATGATTAGTTGGGGTTGCAAATGGTGTTTGCGTCTGGTATGGAGTTACAGGTTGGGTAATTGGTAATAAGGTTATTGGATAAGTTAGGTTTGTTGCTTGCGGTTTGAAAGAATATTGACTAAATGGTTGACTTGTTGAAATTGGTTCAATGATGTTTTTAGTTGGATCATATTGTTGAGGTGCGACACCTGCTGCGCGCTGGTGTTGACATTGCCCTTTTGGCGCGTTGGTGAGGTAGATAATCAACAACGTCTGTAAAAAATGAAATATTTAATTCTGAAAAATTGAAATTCAAATAAATTTTATTATTTGATTGCAAATTGCAAACTTAGGAGAGATGCGTTAGAAATATTTAAGAAATTTTGCTGATAAGTACATGGTAACAGAATTTAGATCTTGCAGATTGTTAATAATTTGGCAAATGAGTTTTTAAATTTGCCTTTTAAAATTTCATAGTTCTTACACAAAGATTAATAAACTACAAACATTACATTATATCTATTAGAATAGTTTTCAGCAGTATCTCTTTCACAATATTTCGGTTTTTTAAACAAATCTTTGTAATATAATTAAATTGTATTAACGAGAAAAAAAAAAAAAACAAAACACAAGAACACACTCATTATAAATACGATCACATTTGATTATCCCCACGTATTTCTATCCACTTTGTTTACGTAAAATGTAAACTTACCAGGAGTTTCATATCGTGTTTCAGCCACTGTTTAGACAACTACTGGAATATTTTTAATGGACTCGCTTTTATAAGCAATGGTTAATAACAAAAAGTCAGTTCTGGTTTGACGTATAATCCGGGCAATTTCAGGTGGTCGCTTTTTGTAGGAAGTGGAGCGACAGCTACCGGAAAGAGATGAATTTTTCGAACGGCCTAGCGTTTTAGAATGTTCTTGATAGATAAATTAGTAACGCTTGCATAAATTATATTGAATTTACTACGGTTATTTACTATTTATTATTGACTTTGTACGATCTAGTCGCCGTGACGTGGTTATAATACAATGACAAAATTGGTCGATTTTGGCATGGAATATGTTGTGAATTATATTTTATTTATGCAATTACTAATGTGAAATAAGAAATAAAGATGATATAGTTGCAATGTACTTTCTTTAAATAATCATGCTTAAGTTAGACTTATTAATGCTTATCATCGAAACGTTGATTTTGAAGGGTTATTAAATTTATTTACAAGAAATGACTTAAAAACAAATTATAACATCCTGTTGTTTTTTTTTTTTTTCATAATATGGGGATTGAGTACAACTTTTACGTCCTTCATTTCTAGAAAGCTCCTAAAAGGTATATTTGGTGAGTAAGCAATAATTACATACGTTGAGAAATACATTTTATATATTTTCTAGTAATATCCGGGTTATTTTTAGAACATAAATTATTTCTATGGTAATTGTAGATGTGGTTGCATTGTGATTACGTGTATCAGGTGTTTTGAAATATTTCAAATTGCTACGACATTGATAAAGGTAAATAAATTCTATGTAATGCATACTAATCTGTTCAAGGTACTGTAACTTGGGGCGACTTTAGTAATTGTAAGTTTTTTGTTTGTAATTTTTTCCCAATTTTGTTACAAATATACAAAAAAACTTATTGTAATCAACAATTCTCGGAGAATAGAATGCCATCACTTTTAAAGAATTTTGACTAATTACAACTAAAAAAAAATCAAAACCACCCGATCAAATTTACACTAGAAATGGGGGCGCCTTTGATCCATGCTCCAAAAGTGACTTATATGAAGCGTTACTATACTACTATAGATCGCCCCATTTTCAAATCGGTTCTGCCGATTTTGTCAATTAATAATTTTTATCATGCGGGGGTGACTTTGATAACTTTGTAGAAACTACCTAAATCACTCATCACAAATAATTTTATTATTATTTTTATTACATATGTTTAAGAAAAGTTACAATAATTCAACCACATCAACTTTACACTCAAATGTAAATATTTTCTTGGGTCGAAGTTGACAGAACAGCAATAATATCTGCAATGGGAACTGTGGAGATATCCTTCACAACCAGTTTGAAATTTGTTTTTTTTTGCATCAGTAGATTTTAGGCCAACAACAGTCTTTTGAAAATTGTTCTACACACGTATCTGTAAATAGTCGTAGAGGTTCTTTTTCCGGACACATACTTTATGAGAAGAAATGTTTCTGAAAGAAATAGTTCTCGTTCTGGATAACGGTAGTCCACTTCCTCAACTATTTCTTTTATGACTTCATCAACTCCCTGATCTTCGGCTTCCTCCTCTTCGCTATTATCATTATCTTCAGAGCTGCTACTATCTGCAGTTGTAGCAATACTTCTTCCAGGAACAACATTCAATCTCGTTTCCTTTTGACGCACTCTCTCAGTTCTTTCACCACACCTTTTCTCGGGAAGTAAGTTAGATAATGTCTCGTTAATTTCTTGGGTTGGATCATGTTGTATTTCTGGTAGTTTGCCTAATACTTTGTTTCGATTTCCTGCCACAAATGCCAGTAGCAAAAAATCCATTTATTAAATTTTGCTTGACACCAGTCTCTTCATTATCGCCTGGTTTATTCTTACTTTGAGCAGTTACATTATGCATTTTTTCCAAAGCAAGTTTTAGCAATGACGAGAATTGATCTTTGGGTATTCCAGAAGTTGATGTATGTTTCAACTTGAAATTTAACAACACTGTACGCCAAGCTACTTTAAAGGGCTTAAGGAGAGCGACATCTAAAGGCTGTAAAAAGCATGTCGAATGTGGAACAAGACAAACAAAGTTATTTTCTTCACTAAATTGTCTTCTATTAACACCTTAATACCTTTTAGTTTTCTGGCATGAGGCAAAAACAAAGTCTGAAACCAGTCTTCAAACGTAAGGCTATCCATCCAGCCATGAGAAATACGATTAAATCGACACCCTAACGAACAGCATGATTTTTGACAACAGGGTTTACCATGAATGGCCCCTTCCTTCCAGGTGTTATACAAATGTTCACTTTTATACGTTCCATCGGCTGATCCACATATCATAATTGTCGTACACGACTTTGGATTATTTGCAATATTTTCTGGATATTTGACCCGTCTACGATAAATGAGTCGCTGTGCTCAGGGTCGTCGCCAACGTTTGTTTCGTCATAATTGAAAATATTAGAGGGCTGAATTCCCTCCAATGTATTCCTTAAGTTAACAAAGTACTCCTCTGTGGATAGTCTGGATACACTTGCTTTAGCTTTATTAATGTTACAGTTTTAAAGCAAATATTTGAGGTTATGGATTGACAACACATGTAGGTACTTGTATGGCTCAATACTTAAAAGTAGCTCACATATCACACTTACTTTTGTGTACTCGAAGTTATCTGACTACATCCAAGTCGTTGAAAAAAAGGGCGTGGAGGAAATCACCTCAAAAGTAAAAATTCTTTAAGATAACAGAGCGTGATGCACACACACAATCTTATGCACTCTAGTAAGTGTTCCGCTCACAAAATTGCCATACACTTCTCCCCTCGCCCTAGTGGCATAAAAACAAATGCACGCTGAAGCAAATATCAAAGTCGCCTCCAGAAATCAATGTCGCCCCATTTTACGGTAATTTTAACATGTATTTTTCTAGTATAAATGTCATTTTCATAAAATCCCAAAATTTACCAGCCGGGCATTTTTCGAATGTTCGAGTGTTCCAGGTTGCTCTGATTGTCCTGTGCATTGTACCGAAGAAATTATGGTCATCTGTCACAATGGCGGATATATTCCGAAAAACCAAAATTTATTAGCAGAGCATTTTTCGAATTTTTTAAATACCGACGGGTGTTTCAGGTTGTTCTAATTGCCCTGAATATTTTTACAGCCTGTTCTAGTTGTTGTGAGTAAGTTGCCAAACCATTCGTAATAGTGGAGATATCGCGAAAAATTTTAGCCCGGCATTTTTGAATATTCAAATTCTGACGGCTGTTGTTCCAGATTGTTCTAGTTACCCTGAATGTTTTAAGTTTTACATCTTTATTAAAATTCTCTAACCGGATGAGTTCAACTATTCGTAGCATATGCCGGAAAATTGCATTTACAAACAATTTGTTCAAAAACACGAAGTTTTGACAATATCCACACGTCCTTCACGAAAGGTTAAATTAATAGTTACAGATCTGTTCTAAATGTGTCTTCGTTTACATGGAGCATTACTTGAACTTCTATTGTAGTAACACTTAACAATTTTGGATTACTAATATTTTTCCTTGTCATTAAATTGGTATAAAACTCTTATATTCTTTGCGTACAGAATATTTTTTTATGATTTACTTACATGATGTTACTAATTAAATGCGTCATTGCATGAGGACTTGGATGGAGGAATGGATTTACCAAACTCGATACTCTGTATAATGGCGAATAATTTCAAGTCTATAGGCCATTATTTTACAAACAATTTAGCGCACACTTAGTTTTTTAGAGTTTCTGATTCTCATAAAAAAACGGATCACATTGAATCTTAAACCCAACTGAAATACCAAATTTTTATAGTAATTAGTAGAATTGATTCTAATATCTTAATATCAAATGTCTCAATTAAAAAAAGGTTCTAAGTTGATACTTTATTGAATTGAAAAGGTTTATATCGGAATCAAATACATAAAAAATTAAAATAAATAAATATAAATGTACAAAAACAAGGTTGTTTATGTTAGTGACATCTAAAAAATATCTACCCAGAATACCTTACACATTTAAGAATAAGAATTATTGTCTTATACAAAAATGTCCTAAAACATAATACAAAATCATAAAAACTACTCCTCCGTAATAAATTCCAATTAAAATAAATGAAGCAGTAGTGAAAAGAAAAAAGCCATAGCACTATTTCCAACTAAAGATATAATATAGAAAAATACGATAGCTTTAGTTTTGTGTTTTTCAGTAGCAATGTCAATGTAAGTATAAATGTATATTAGACCGAATACAAAGCAATGTAAAGTTTGCAGGCATCTTGTATTATATAGATTAGGATTTTCTTCCACAACAAATAGAAGTAATATAATCATAATAATGGTGTGACATCCGAGGTAAATCAAGGCAGGAATTGGATATTGTGCTGCAAATATGCTGATTATAAGAAATCTCGGTACTAAAACGAATGCATTTATTAATTCTGTATCGAATAATATTTTATTTAACGTACCAATTTGTAACACATTCCATAAGAATAACAATAACTTGTTACAATTTGTTAAATTCTCTTCGCCTTTAGCTCTTTTCACAGCTTTGATGTACGATGGGATTGACCAGGTTAAAAGCAGTAAACTTATTGCTGGTATTTTTACAAGAAAAAAATAAATTAGTAATAGATATCAGAGATTCTAAAAGTGAAAGATGAATGAGTTACTTACATTTCATAACAATAGACGGTACAAACATTATTTCTTCATGTATCCAGAATATATAGAACCAGGTTATGTTTAATTGTGGCGCATTCTCTAAAAAATTTTCTAAAATTCCAAGTAATGACGTGTCTATCATGTAATCGTTTTTGCTTTTTAGGTCTTCAGATGCCCATGCTTCACGCAATTTTCTCCAATACCATACTAGTACAATTGAATTTAATAATTTCTGTGTGAATGTTGGTTCTTGTTTTTCTGATCTAGAAATTGATGCAAGACTTTATGGGAGCTCAATCAGAAAAAAAATTGTTTTATTTACGAACTTACGTTTGTGGCACATCCCCTTCGCCATTTAGGTGTTGATTTTCTGTAGGTGACTGCTCAGCTATTGGAGTATCTTTCCTATATTCCTTCATATTCCTAAAACGTTCCTAATACTGCTTAATTTCTGCAGATATAATTAATTTTATTAATTTTATTTAATTAATTTCTAATTTATTAGAACTCTTTAGCTCTCAGTCAAAAACTGAGACGAATTTTAATGTGAAGTGAAAGCAATGAAATGAATAGAAAAGTATTCGAAACAACAAATACTCAAATTTTTCATATTACTTTACTCATCACTACGACGGAGATAACTAGATTTGGTGTCTTAAATAAATTAAATGTGTGAATAAATAAATTCGCTGTAGCCATTATTGCAGGTATCATGAATATCATTAGCGATTATCTCTGTGATAGGAAGATTATTTTGAGCTCAAAATCAGGTTTGCACGTTGGCGCTGAAGTACCACAGGGTTCTGTACTAGGTCCAACCTTATGGAATATCATGTACGATGGCGTTTTGAACCTAGAATGTGGTTATAGTAGAGACAGAAGACCAAAGGGAGTTGATGTTCAAGGCAGACGAGGCGCTGGAAAGGATTTTCACCTGGATGAGATTTAACGAGTTGGAAATAGCTCCCCAAAAATCGGAGGCACCTATATTGAAGGGACCCCGTAATATAGACAACATCTGTTTTCAAGTGCTTGACACGAACATCCGTCCTAAGGCAAAGTAAAACTCTGGCCGTAGTTCCAAACCCCGTAAACTATATTACAGGGAAGGCTGAGACCATTTGGCGGCGTTTGCCAAATGTGGGGAGCAGTAATAGGAGAGGAATGCTCTCTCCGATTATTCAATAGCAAGTTCCTGTATGCGGTACCAGCCTGGATTTGTGCTTTAGAAACAAAAGACTTAAAGAAACCATAGACAAGCTCCAGAGACATAGCTTTCTTCGGGTAGTGAGCACCTATAGGACAGTGTCGGCGTGTGCGGCACAGGTGCTTGCTGATATCCCCCCAATCTCTCTCGTTGCGGAAGAGCAGCAAAGAAGCTTCTGTTCCAAAGCGTACATTAAAAAAATCGCAAAGGCAATGGAGCAAAATGCAGTCGACGGCGACATGGACTAAGACCTTGATCTCAGACCTTGTACCGTGGGTCCACCGCAAATTCAGAAGAGCGAATTATTTCCTAGCACAGTTCCTGTCGGGACAAGACCATTGCCAGACTTATTTGAAGAGATTCGGCCTCGCTGAGAGTGATCTATGCCTGCATTGTAATAATACCGACACACCTGAATACGCAATCCTAACCTGTCCCAAGTGGAATAACGAGAGGGTGACTCTAGAGAATGGGATTGGCAAAAAAATGGACAAAGAAAACATCATCCGAACCATAACCAAAACGGAGAATAACTGGAACCGGATATAATCGTTTATAACCAGAATACTCTCAGACAGATCAAAGGAATAGGAACAGTGTACATCCAGCATAAACGGACGAGAACTAAGACATATTAGGTCTAACGAAGGACACCCGAACTGCTAATCGTCATGACATGAGGGATGGAAGTGGTAAGGTGATACATAAACAAAAGACAGCCCAAGCACCCTTGAAGATAAGTCCAGAAAGACGGTACCGAGGGTGCTAACGAAAGGGCGGTTCAATTGGGCCACTTGTTGAAGGTTGCGACTTTCCTACGCCCAAGATAAAAAATACTTGCAGGTACGTTGTTTTTATTAATATCTTCTCGTAATAGTGTTTTTTAAAAACTCCCTAATCATGTGCTATATCGTAATTGACAACTTTTTGCTTCAAGATGATAAAAAAATTCTAATGGGTTTAGGTCTGATGGCAGAATGACTGGACCCAATGATTCTATCCATCTTTCACCGCTTGTTCGAAAGATTAAGAAATTGCTAAAAGGTGGTTATTTTAAGTATGTTTTGACTCATTAATTACATCTAGCATACACAATATTTTTGTTAACAGTGCGAACAAATTTATTAATTTTCATGAAGATAAATTCAGTCATTCCAGCGCAGTAAAGAAATAAAAAAATTCTGCACCAAATTTTTATTTCCCTTTTCCGTATTAGTTACGTTTCTTCTTGCTAAAATTCAGAAATTTTGAAACTTTTTACACAAAATATATCTTTTACGAACAATCAATAATAAGGCTTTGGAAACGTCATCTGTGATTACATTTTTGGATTTAAAGAAAATCATGTTCTTTTGTTACTAGAATTTATTAGTTATTAATCAATATAAACATATTTCCTAATGTCAAAAGTATATATTTTATATTTGTATTTACTGCTGCTGTACGTTCTCGCTAAATTCACACAAAAAACACCCACTACTATTGCTCTCCCAAAATGGATATAATAGGTTTCAAGGTAATCGAAAACAACTCTTCCAAAACAAATACCTTATGCTTATTTTTGACACTTCAAAATCGTATATTGTGTCTGATCGTTGGCGTCCCATGATTTTCACGAAACAGCTAACTTAAAGAAGTCAAGAAAGCGATTGAGAGCATTCAACGTTCTGGCAACTCTCTAGTCACCTAGTACGCCAACCTCAATCCAGATCTGTCAAGGTAAGAATAAGAAAAGCTCTGGTTATAGATCTTTCTACCATAATTACGATAGCTACTGCTACTATACCTCTACAGGACGACTCAAGATTGTAATTATTCCAGTAATCATCTAGCCAAAAGGGTTCAATCGCTAAGATCATGAGACTGAGGAATCTCCTTGATTTAGTCTCAGTTAGAAAGAGGGGGCCTTGATGTGTGCTTATAGGAGCCGTTAGAAGAAAGAAATGGACCCTTAGCAATTGAAGGTCGTCCAAAATTTGGCACAGAAAAATTGGATGAACAAGAGGGTGGTTGTGAATTAATTAAAGATCAAATTGAGTCAATAGCCAACAGAAAGAAAGAAGCTGAGAAGTTTGGAAGATACAAAATGTTTTCCGCTAACAGTTATATGTGGGTTATATTATTGAATATTGTGGACTACCTAGTAAATAGAAAATGTTAGATATCTCTACTGGAAAAGATAGATAAAAATCCGAAGTTGTACATAATGTTTGTTCATCAGGTGAACTTACTCTCCTTTCGAATGGTAGAGTCAATAGTGTGCAAAATAAATTTGACTCGATGTTTACTTAAAAATGGGGAAATTAATCTATATTGTATTAATTTTGATCTGTTATCTGTTATACTAAGTAACAATTATAAAAGAACTACAATCGAAACTTTAATAGCAAAATAGTTTATGTATATGAACTTTAAGTCAGTAGTGTAAATATTAAACAAAATGTTCATTGACAAATCATTCTGCCGTCTCTAATACAGCAACGAAACTTCATATTCATACTTACTATAATGTGTAACTTACATTTGCCATTTATATTTCATCGAAGCTAGTATAGAAATGATTATTACACCAGCACTAATTCCACCTATAACATATTCCCTTTGCAGAAAATAGTACACTGTTCTATTGATATCAATGATGACATCCCAAATATACGCTATCGGTGGTTTAATGTATGTCCATCCAAAATGAAATTTCTTTTAACTGTTCTCCAGCATGATCGAGGTTCTTCTTCCAAGTTGTCACTTAATTTATTAAAATTCAATTACAAATTGATCAGTGTGCAGGTTATTCTTTACATATACATACTTTTCATCAATGTTGTCGGCAATTTCATTTCGCGTTGTGGATGCGATGGGTTCAGTCATAATTTTACGAAAATTGTTTCACAACTGGTGTATTATATGTAGATACGATAAAATTTTATTTTATCAAGGTGTCATTAGAGAAGCTTAAAGGGATAACGTGTTATATTAACTAGAAATACCTTATACAAATTTGTATACAGATTTAAGTGACAGCTCTATATTTCACGGAACTTAATATTTATGAGTCACGATTTATTTTGGATGGTATAATTAGGTTTGATATGCTTTTTATATTGATATTTTCATTCTATCACATAAACAAGAGGAATTCATTACAATAATTAAAGTGGAACGATAATTGTTCTGCACGTAAATTGATTTTTATAAAGATTTTGTTAGGATACTAAACAAATTGTTAATAAAAGAATGATTTTGTTGCTTTTCCGTTTTTTTTTCTTTTCTTTTATTTTATTTTAGCTTTCTCTGTTTATTCATTAATTTATAAATTATAATTTATAAAATATAATAGCGTACAATACACTCAATACACTGTGAACAGAATAAAATCTACTTTGTTCACGTTATCGAAAGGTAGGTACACTCGGTACGACTTAGTCTTCGAACGATTTTAGTGAGTTACCTTATTAAAATCCAGGTTAGAAAACCACACAGTAATTGAAAAATGTAGTTTTTATTTTTAGTTATACTTTAACATGTTTAACATTATTATGTTACTTAATACTCTTGTTGTAACGTTTTTTATTTAATTGCGTGAAAAAACTACTTGTATTCGTTCTATTCATTCTTTTTATTTATTTTAAAAGACTTGCTCTACATTGACATTTTTACCTCTGTCATTTGAATTTAATTCTCATAAACAAAAACAAAACCGAACATACCTGCCTCCCATTATCAAGTTAGGCAAGCAAGCATAGCATTGACAAACATCTACACAAGTGAACTAATAAAGTCTCTAACTTCTCTTAACATGCCAATATCCGTTGAGGACCTGCATGCATCAAGCGCAAATGCTCGTTCTTAAAAATAAGTTGTGTCAAACGGTGCTGGAGCACAACAGGATTGGGTTCCTTTTATCTTAACAAAAATTTGAATTTTGTAGTGACTTGGAGAATGCATTTAAGAATGGATCAAGATTTAAAATACGACTCTTAAAATTTAATAGTTTTTTATGTCTTAAAAACTGTATTTCGGCAACAAACGAATTACACTGAGTAATTTTTATCAGTACTTTAAAAGCGTTGTTAATTTCTAAAACTGTCAGTGCACCCGATTGCATTGGCTGACCTGCTTCCTTCCTTTGACAATTATTTTTGAATCTTAATATCCAACTAAATACTCGTTGTAATCTTTGAATGCTTGAAAAATTTTCAAAGGAAAATGTTGGCGAAGGATATGAAATAAAAGATTGCGTAGCACCCTTTGTATCTGGAAGTTCGTCCTTGGAAAGTGCAATTTGTTTTATATATATGCGTAGGTTATATGATAGTTGAAACATTCGATAATCAAAGTATTTAATGCATTATGCAACGGAATTCAATTGCAGTTTATTTATACATACTTATATACTGTTTTATAAAAAAAATCAGAAATTTTTGATTGTTTTTTCTTTTCCTTGAGTTTTTGCAGTACTAAAATATCTGGAAAGGCAACTTCACAACTTCTCGACCATTCTATAACGGTATTAAGAGCATTAATTGGAAAAAACTTGGTTTAAATTTTGCCCTTCCAAGTTTTGCTGCAGATCCTCAACGTCAGATTCACTTTCAGGTCGAGACTATTCCATTTCAGCACATCAGAAACTTAGAATATAACTTCTGGGACTAGTGTGTTAAGGAGATCTATCGATTCAGAGACTGTTGAATTGAATTATTGTCGTTAGAATCGTTTGTTATAATGGTGGCAAGAAGGCTGTTTCGGTAATGTAATTTTCAGTGAATTAATGGCATGATGTTTGGTGGTAAATACATGATCACTATTCCTCCATCTTCACTTTTTAACTCATCTTCTGGAGGATAGGAGCATTATCCAGTAAGAGTAATGCCTTTAAGGGGAGGCCTTTTTCATTTAAAAATCGTTTAACTTGCGTTGCGAAACACTGATGGAACCATTTTTTGAAAATCGTTAAAGTCATCCATGCCGTCTTAGAATGATCGTAATCCGCAGGAAGCACAACATTTTTAAAAGATCTTGGAACATTTGATTTACCGATAACTACCGGTTTAATGTTGTGGCTTCCAGAAGCGTTGGTGCATACCAAAAACGTAATTCGTTGTTTCTCACTTTTCCTGCCGGGAGCTGTTTTTTCGGTAGATGAGACAAATGTTTTGTCTGCGTTCTACAGTTGATCCAAATTGATGCCCAGTTGTTGCATTCTGTTCCTCAATTGATTCTTGAAGGGATTAACGAGTTCCGGTTGGAACAGAAGTTTTTCTCCTGATATTTTCAAGAATCTAATGCCAAAACGACGTTTAAATCGTCGAAACCATCCTCACTTGCAGTAAATTCTACACTTGTTTCCTTTATTTGAGAGTGTATTAATTTTGCTTTTTCTTTCAACATTTGACCAGTAATAGTCATATTTTTGTTTCGTATCTTCAAAAACCAGTTGTATTTTTTCCGTTCATGGTAATCGAGAACCTTTTAAAGTTCTCCTTTTGCTGGGGCCGGTGTAAGTATCAAACACGGTACTTAATATCATTAGTCTCTGATTTTTAATCTTACAAATAGTAGATTTGGCCACCCCATATTTCATCGATAAATTTGTCATAGTAACACCCCTATGTAACTTTTGAATTATATATGTTTTTTCTTGCAGGTTAAATATTTTGGTTTGTTAGGAGGCATTTTTAATACACAAACGTGCTCTTGCACAGGTTGGAATCAAACTGCATCTGTTTGTATCTTGTGTATCTCGCAATTCACGTTACCGAATGTGTCCGTGTTCACGTTATACGGAGGTCAATTCAAAAAAAGGTTGTTCGTGTTAGCTGGAGTTTCACGTTACCCGATGTTCACAGTATCGACAGTGTATTATATTATTTTTTCTCGCATTACTAATTTCTAACAAACTTCTAGAATCTATCTATTTCTCTTTGCATGATAATTTGATCAATGGTGTTTTAGTGATATTGTTGGTTTTACTAGCAACTTACACATAACGGTGTCCTGCCAATAGTTTTCTTTTCGCAACCATAATCTTTGTGAGCATTCCATAGAATAGTGTCTATAGTAATCAGATATCTTTTACACCTCTTATATTCAGTACAGAAATTTCAAAAGTGTCCAAGTGTTTTCCTAATCCTATAATCTTACAACAAAAATTCTTTCATCTTGGCCAATAGGGAAGGTACCGCCTCCCTACAAACTAAAGCTGATCCGAATCTTCAATAACTAAATAATTTATATAAGATGTAATGTCATTGATAACAAGAGAAATAATACAAGAGTAAAGGATGATCTCCGTGGCATACCGATCTGAATAGTAAGCTTTATGTTCTGTAGTCTTATTAGATTTTATGCATGATGGTACAAATCAATACAAACCATAAAGATCGAGGATCCATCATCTAAAGAAGATAAAACTTCAACTACAAATGAATAAACTTATGTAATAGTAGAGTATAGTTTTTAAACCTCTATTGTTTATCGTTAGTCTTAAAGCTTGTTGTTTGTTTAACTTTAGAAAAGTAACTAGAAGGACTATTTCCAAAGAACATCTAAAATTCGGATAAAACAATTTGGGCGGTCAGCCAGGAGCAACAAAATATTTCTTCAAGCAGGGGGTTTAATATAGAGAACAGACAAAAAATGTGATCGACTTGGACGGAAGGTGCCTCAGAAAAATATAGATCTAATCCTCCTTCATGGGGGTTGTTTGACTAACAAACAGCCCCCGTTTGACTAACAATCAGTAAATTTCATCGATTGATTTCGAAACATTTTTCTAGACTATGTGAAGAAATAAATAAGTTCTACGTTGATTGGCGATAATATGCCTGCATTATAGGTTCTTATGTTTTTGGGCAAATTTACCTTAACTTCTTGCGAGAAGAATCCTCTATTATATGAGGCATATTTACTGACTAGAAGGAATTTGTGGATCCAATAGAATGAGCTACGCATTCATTCTACAACAGTTCTTCGTTAATATCTGTCTGGTGAATTTGGGGAACAACGAATAAGATGTGATGGACCTGTTCCGTGACTGGCAACATCGCCTGGTCTAACCCGGCTTGACTTTTTTCCTGTGGGGTTATGTAAAAGTTAAGTTTATGGATCAGAAATTGTCAACATAAATAACATAAAAGAATAAGTAATTCAAATGGTTGAAAAGATGACATCGTCAAATTTACTTTAGAACTGTATGAGAATACGTTATTTGAATAGACACACTACACGTTAAACTGAAGTAAATTTTGTTACAGTTGTTGTATAGTACATGCTCCCTTCCCGGATTACACATTTAGATGTCAACTTTATTTGAATTTTATAGAATATACAGAATAGACTAGAATATACCTAAATGATTAGAAAGCTTTAACTACAATATGTTTATACTTGAAATTTTATTTCTCTATAGAGTTTATGCAAACTAAATTAATATAAAGTAACACATCAGTTTTTGTTTCACATCTTTTATTTCCGAAACAAATTGATTACAAAAGAGAATTTATTTAATTGGTGATATAAATAAAAACCTACTGAATGGATATAATTTCTTTTCTGTATAGTGCAGTGTTTGGATTATTATTATTATCACAGAGAGAATTGTTGTGTATAAGTTTGGAAACTGGTGCTACTGTCACAAATTAAGATGATATGGTAAGTAGTCAGTGAAGTACAACCACAGATTACTTGACATGTCATCTCAATACGTAATAATAGGACTAGCTCGTTACTTAGGTTTCATTGCACACTTCTTTTAAGCTTAACGTCGCGTCGCCGTTATAAAATTTTTCTTGTATGTTTGTAATCATTTATAAGCATCCAGCAATAAACGAATGCGCCAAAGAACCATACAGTAAACAAAATGATACAGATACATGAAGCTATGTAGCAGGTAATCAAGACATTTTGAATTAAGATAGCAACATAAAATACTATAATAACTGTATACTTCGCATCTTCCGATATACTAACATACGTGTAGATGTAAATAAATGCATGCACTGCACGGTGACATATCATACCAATCCCAGTTTGGCAGACGTTCTGTCTCTCTTTAACTAGAATGCATAAGGTTATCAGCATTGCAAAGAAGTGACCAACAATTACAATACTAAACAAAAATAGAAATTCATTTGCGAGAAGGGCTAGCAAAATAATTCTAGGTCCTGCAATGCAAAAATATTTTATATAGATAAGGCAGTACAAAATATAAAAATCATGTTAAGCACTCATTAATTAGTACAAAATTTTACCTATTTGGGAAAGATTTAATAGCGCAAAGAATATTTTCCATGGAAGAGTTAAAGGTAATACGTCCTGTTCTTTACGAATCGCTTGCCTGTAGCCCACAGTAGACCAACACAAAGTGACCAAGCTGCAAGCTAATGATTTCAAATAAACATAAAGAGATACTAAATTTTTCACGTATTTACCTCTGCCCAAAAGGATATACAGTAGGTTCAGTAGTACTATATCTTCATTCCATGCTTTTAAAAGCAGGTAAATTGATATAGTTAACTGGGGAGCATTTTCCAAATAATTTTCGAAAATTTGTATCAAAGCTTTGTCTGACATATACTTCCTTTTATCCGGTATCTTTGAACCGTGTGCTTTACTTAACATTTTAAGATACCAAAAAATGGGAACTGTTCTTCCTAAAAAATCTACAAATTGTCTAAAACTTCGCGTTAATATGATGCATTCTTTTGTTATGATAAATTAGTGTCGTAACTTAGGTTTACTTACTTGAATCTTTTTCCATGTGTTTCATTACCACCATTATCATGAGACGAAGTTGTTCTGAAATAATTATTAACATACTATCTCAAAAAACTTTTTTCATTCATTTTACTTCACCAATATGCATGAAGTTCTTTCATTGTCATTTAATTGCTCGTTATTTGCAGGTGTATCCTCATCACCACTATTATTGGATGTAGTTGAACTGAAACAATTGTTAACGTATTACTTTAACAGAAATTTTAATTTAGTTGTACTTCACTAACATGCATGAAATTATTTCATTGTCCTTTAATTGCTTGTTATTTACAGTTGTACTGTCATCACTACTATTGTTGGATGAAGGTGATCTGAAATAATTATTAATGAATTATTTTCAAAGAATGTGTTAGTAATTTGACTTCACTTACATTAATGAAGTTTGTTCATTGTTAATTAATTGTCCGTTAGTTGCAGGTGTATGCTCATCATCACTATTATTGGATGTAGTTGAACTGAAACAATTGTTAACGTATTACTTTATCAGACATTTTAATTTAGTTGTACTTCACTAATATGCATGAAGTTATTTCATTGTCCTTTAATTGCTCGTTATTTACAGTTGTATGGTCATCACTACTATTGTTGGATGAAGGTGATCTGAAATAATTATTAATGAATTATTTTCAAAGAATGTGTTAGTAATTTGACTTCACTTACATTAATGAAGTTTGTTCATTGTTAATTAATTGCCCGTTAGTTGCAGGTGTATGCTCATCATCACTATTATTGGATGTAGTTGAACTGAAACAATTGTTAACGTATTAATTTATCAGAAATTTTAATTTAGTTGTACTTCACTAACATGCATGAAGTTATTTCATTGTCCTTTAATTGCTCGTTATTTACAGTTGTACGGTTATCACTACTATTGTTGGATGAAGGTGATCTGAAATAATTATTAATGAATTATTTTCAAAGAATGTGTTAGTAATTTGACTTCACTTACATTAATGAAGTTTGTTCATTGTTAATTAATTGCCCGTTAGTTGCAGGTGTATGCTCATCATCACTATTATTGGATGTAGTTGAACTGAAACAATTGTTAACGTATTACTTTAAAAGAAATTTTAATTTAGTTGTACTTCACTAACATGCATGAAGTTACTTCATTGTCATTTAATTGCTCGTTATTTACAGTTGTACTGTCATCACTACTATTGTTATATGAAGGTGATCTGAAACAATGTTTAATGAATTATTTTCAAAGAATGTTTTTAATAATTTTACTTCACTTACATTAATGAAGTTTGTTCATTGTTATTTAATTGCTCGTGATTTGCAGGTGTACCCACACCACCACTATTATTGGATGTAGTTGAACTGAAATAATTGTTAAGGTATAGTGAAATCCGCTTAACATGAAAACGCTTAAGAAGAAATATCGGTTAACACAAAATAAAAATAACAATAAAATATAAAGCGGTCCCGAAAAAGTACTATGTATTTACATACATTTTTTTTCTCTTAACACGAAACAAAAATCGCTTAACACGAAAAGATATCTCTTCTCGGAATGAACAAAATACTAAAAACTGCTGCCGCGTCGGCGACAATAAAATGGTGTTTGAAATCAAAGCGAATGAGACAATGTTGTTTATCTAAAAGGGACAATACAAAAAATATATTATTATTATTATTATTATTATTTTTCAAAAAAGTAATAAATGTTTTATTTGTTTTTTTTTAAATTGCAAATTATGTATTAAATTTCAGTAACTTTTTGTTAATATTTTTGCTTTATTGATTTTTGTTAAAGGCATCCAAACATATCTATGTAAATAAAATGTACTAAACGAAATTTTGTTGAGTATATGTACATATACAGGGTGAGTCGTGAGAAATCGACCAAACTCTAGGAATGTATTCTATAGGTGAAAATAATGTAAAAAAACTGAAATGTTGTTATCCGATTTTTATTTGTTTTTGAGTTATAGCGTAATTAAAAATGTAGATTTATGTCATCATGTTTATGTACATGCATGCGTCTAATGTCACTACATCTACTTCATTGTTGATATAGTGAGGGCGCTGCCATCATAAAAATTGTTCCCTATACCTACCGTATGATTATCGTTGACGTATGGAAGTTTGTCGATGTATAAATGCTAATCCGCGTTCTGTACCGCGTATACTTTTTACCGATGAACTAACATAAGAATCGTCTTACGAGAGCCACCTATTTACGTTTTTTAGAAAATGTAGTGCACGGACTGCTAGAGGATGTTCCCACAAACATCAGAATCCAAATGTTGTATCAGCACGATGGAGCGCCTGCACATTACGCTCGTGTGGTGAAACAACATTTGGATGAAAGGTTTTAAGGGAAGTGGATTGGTCATGGTAGTCACATTGGTTGGCCTCTTAGGTCTCCAGATCTCACGCCACTCGATTCTTGTTTATGGGGCTGGTTCAAAAATGAAGTATATCAAGTAAAAGTGGACAGTTGTGATGCATTAATTCAACAGATTAGGAATGCTGCTGACAATATCAATCTGACGCAACTAGGAACGCAACCAGTGCCCTTGGTAGACGATGTAGAAATGAATGGCAGTATTTTTGAAAATATATCATATAGAACGATAATACCAATAGAATACCAACACTTTAATGTTGTTTATTTTTAATTACGTTATAACGCGAAAACAAATAAAAATCGGATAACAACACTTTTTTTACATTATTTTGTAGAATACACTCTTAGAGTTTGGTCGATTCCTTACGACTCATCCTGTATATATACACTTTTTGTAATATCCTTCAACACGAAAATCTTTTAACACGAAAAAATATTCCCGTCAGTTTCGTGTTAAACGGAATTCACTGTATTACTTTACAAGAATTTTTTAATTTCATTTCAATATCACTTACATGGCTAAAGTTTGTTCATTGCCATTTTGCTGGTTATTTACACTATTCTTGGGTATACTTAGCCTGAAACAAATTAGACCCATTATAACATTATGTATTTTAATGTACCGGGTGGCCAACTAAGAATGTCGCTCAGCCATATCTCAGGAACAGTTTACAGTACCCCAACATCTGGAAGTTATTTAGAAACGCGTAGGATGACCGCTAGAGGGCGTAACTGATTACCAAAAATTTTAATTCTTATTTTAAGCAACATTGACCAAGATCTATCATAAATATGAAAATCGGAATTTACTGAAAATTTTGTATATTTTACATGGGGCAACTTTTTTGTATTTTGTCAAATAACGGGGGAGTGGAGGAGGGGAAACTTTGTATTGCAGGAACGCTTATAGCTTCGGTTCTGTTGAACCGAATTTTGCAGACTTAATCTCGTTGGAAATGTTGGACACAGCTGCTTAGAAATTCAAAACATATCTAATGAGAGACGTGCATGCTAGAGGGCGCTGTGTAAAGTCTTCCGGAAATTTTGTTTTTTCTCGAAAATATTAAATGGAAACATACATTTTTGACAACAAATTAAAAAAAGTAGGCTAAATTACCTACAAATCAGCGAAAACCGGGTTATCGCTATCAATCCAAAGACATCTTCAGAAACGTGTGGATGGTAAAAATTTCTTCTATAAATGTAAATTATTCTGCTTCCCGCAAACGAAATTCAGCAAATCTGGTCTTATTAGAAAGGATTGTCATTGGACTATGTAAGTTAGGCTTATATAATACAAATGAATTGCATGATGAGTTTAGTTCGCCGTTTTTTTCTTATAGTAATATTTTTCGAATGATCTGATTTAATAACTTAATTGTGTTACTAATTTTGAAATGAGTTGTTTAGATACATTTGTTCCTATTTGTAAACTGTTCTGAATTACTTTGGGGACGTTCTTAGCAATATTTTTCAATTACAAAGTGTATTTGTATAAATGAGACATACCAGCCAGATAAAGTATGAACACTAAACACTTTAACCCACTGAACACCAAACAAGTTTTAACTAAAACACCGACGCGTTTCAACAGCAATGCTGTCATTATCAAAGCGATAATAAAACTAAATTAAAATAAAATCTACAAAAACAGGAAACCTAAATGTTATGCACGGTCAATCCGATACGCATCACTAATTTCCGATTAACGAAAACAATGACGAATACGGTATAGGTCCATTGTCACAGTTCATTACACATGACTTATTTTTATATATTTCTAAACTTTCGAAAACATTTAGAAACTTACAATTGTTTATTTGTCTAATTAATTTAACATTCGTGTGATCGATGTTGTGATCTGTTTCAAAAATGTGTTGGGCAACGCTCGATTTCTCAATTCTATTAAATCTAAGATGAGCCATATGCTCTTTGAATCTAGTTGAGACTGCTCTCCTGGTTTGCCCAATATATTTTTGATTACAATCTTTACAATTGATTTTGTAAATACCTGACTTTTCTAGAGGTTGTATTTTATCTTTAGGGTTACCGATGAGACTTCGTAAACTAGTCCCAGAACTGTAAACTATTCTGAGATCTAGCTCTTTGAAGATTTTATTCAAACCTTTAGTGATAAAGGGAGCGTAAGGGAGGGTCACAACGGGTGAAGCTTTAACATCCTCTCGAAAAGTCGTAGATTCTTTCACAGTTTTCTTATAATTAAACTTCCTAATTAACTTATAGATATGCTGAGGCTGGAAACCATGACACTTGGCCGCATCTTTTATAATTTTAAGCTCTTTCTCATACCTCGCCTTGTTCAAGGGAAAAGTGAGAAGTCTGTGGACCAAAAAATTCAGGCTTGCCATTTTGTGTTGAACACAATGATGGGAGTCTGAAGGAATGTAGCGAAGTGTACTGGTTTCCTTTCTATGCACGTCAAACTCTAATCTATTGTTATTTCTAATTACTAAAGTATCTAGAAAGGGTAGCTGACCGTTTTCTTCTCTTTCACAAGTGAACTTTATGGTTTCGAAGCGATTATTTAATCTATTGAGAAAATCGTCAATATTACAATTTTTAGTGTCAAATATAGCGAAAATATCATCCACATACCTCAACCAAACCCTAGGAAAGTATTCGCTCTCAGATTCTAAGTCCTTTTCAAAACGGCTCATGAAAAGGTTAGCCAAAAAGGGCGATAAGGAGTTACCCATTGCCGTTCCTTCCAGCTGTTCATAAAAACCCCCGTTGAATTGAAAAATGTTCTGTTTCATACAGATGTCAGTTAAGCGAATATATTTCTGGACACATTGTTGACTCAAATTATTTTGAAGCAACAAGTCCTCGAGGTATGTCAAGGTGTCTGGAATCGGTACACTAGGAAAGACAGAACTAACATCAAATGAAATCAATATTTCACCCTCCAGCAACTGAATATTTTGAATTTCTTTAATAAATTCTAACGAATTTTTTACTGCAAAACTGATAAAGTATGGTTGGATTCTTTTTCTAATAACTTTCTATTATTTTATACAACCTGGGTATATTTGGTTTCTTTGTCTTCTATACAACTTCGAAGGTGTTCAATAGATTTAAATCAGGCGATTCGGCTGGTCATAAACACTGTTGGTACTTGAGAGATATGATCAGAGTTATTATTGGCTTCGAACGTAATATGTACGTAATTCGTTTAAATATTTGAGCACTGCAACTGCAAAGTATATTCTTCTTCAGTAACATCTACGTACAATCAATGAAAAAAGAAATGGGACAGTTACAATACAATATAGTTACAACACCGTTTCTATACATATGAAGACGGATAATGTTGTAGACAATGTTGTGTCGCATTATTGAGCTTTCTAAATTATACTCCTTCCTATATAGTTCTAAAAGTTTTTACACAGATTAAGAAAAAATTAACGATTATTTAAATAATGAAGGTGTTCGTATAGTGTCATAAAGTTCGGTCATAGAGGTAATACCTGTTGTGGGTTATTGAAATTATAATTTTTGACGCAGCATATTTACAAATAGCTAAAAAAATATCTAATACTTACATATTGTTCAAATATACTATGCCTGTCACAAACGAAATCACTTTTAATGCTATGGTAAGCCCAGCATATATTTTTTCATTATTATTCCAATAGTTATATATTGAATATATGTCAAGAACACAACCAAAAACGAACGTACACGGTGGAAGTAGAAAAACACAACACCAAGTAGTTGTTTTTTTTATACATGTCCATCGTCCAGTTTCACAGTTGCAAGGCCTAAAATCAGGTTGGGTCGTATTCTCTGAAGAACTTGACCTTACTACGCTGATTGCACTCATTTTAAGGGACTAAATCTGTAGATGATGAGACAACAGTTTTTAATTTCTGGCCGATTTGATAAGATAATTCTTTTTGATAATAATATTGATTATGGACATATAAAACATTTTACGTACATTTTTATCTTATCATAAGATATATCGATTGAAGTCAGAATTATTTTATAAAGCAATAACATAATTTTTTATCGTAAACATATAATTCTATTTCGAATCTTTTTCCAAGTACTTGTCACTATTTTGTACAAGCTAGTTAAAATTGATGTTTTCTTTGCCTTCTATACTATTCTAAAGCTGTCCAAAAAGATCTAAATCTGGCGGCTGAGCTGATCACAGAAATTGTTTAGTCCTCTAATAGATGTGATTAAAATTCTTATTGGCATAATACATCATTTAAACGAATTGGACAGTATACTTCCTTCTCAATAGTAATATTAAAGTACCTGCGAGCTTGATGCCTTCAATCAAAGTGCATATTGTATTAAAACGCATCTGGTCTTTTTTGCAGGTCGTACTAACTACGATTAACTAAACTATGTATTGCAAACACAACAAATTTCATAATAAAAGTTTTAGACAAAATGTGAAACAATAAAAACACAGTTGTTATTTTGTTGATTATTGTTTAACAGTATTTAGCTAACAAGGGAAGATTCAGGACTCGAAATTTTAATAAAATTTGAAAGATTAGCGACATTTAGATGCATTTTATTTGTTACCTTATTGGGATGTCAGTGTTCGTATATACCATCTTTGGCAAATTAAATGCGAATTTTTCAGCGAGGAATTTCCATTTATTAAATAAAGGTTATACTTTGAAGCAAATTTAATTTCTCTAAAAGAGAGTACTGCTTTGATGAACTTCTTTAGAGTAATTAAATTCACTTTAAAGCAAAGCCTTTATTTATAAAATCAACATTCTCCGATAAAAAAATCGCATTTAATTTGTCAAAGATGGTACATTTGATAAATTTGATCACTGTTTAAGTAATGTATAATATAATATGTTCATGCTTCAAGTTTTCTTTCTCAGTAAAGCGTAAAATAACACACTAGTTTTTATTTCGTTTCCTTTTATTTGTGGAACAATTGATGACAAAAGAAGAATTTACATAATCCATCATTTCTGCTGATACGGATAAAGATCAAAGTGTCGTAATATACAATTTTCTACTTTTACATTAAAATGTACTGATTTCGATACAGTATATAGCATGAATACAAAGTCAATTGCGGTTAGCTGAACGAATGAATGGATATAATTTCTTATCTATACAGTGTAATGATGGATTATAATTATCATACAGAATATTGCTAAAGCTAAATACATACTGTTTTCTATTACTTCCGAAACTAGTCCTATTGCTACAAATGAGATGTTACATCAAGTAATAAATGAGGTACAACCATAGACTATTTGACGCGTCATCTATACATAATAAAAGGATTAGCTCCTAGTTCAGTTTCATTGCACACTTTTTTTAAGCTGGTTATTAACGTCGCTGCTTATGAGATTTTTCTAGTTTGTAATCATATATAAGCATTCTACAATAAACACATGCGCCACAGCACCATACAATAAACAAAATTGTACAGATATATGAAGCTATGTAATAGGTAATCAGGAAATGTTCAATTAAGAGAGCAACATAAAATACTATAATAACTGTATACTTCTTCTCTTCCGACATACTAACATACGTGTAGATATAAATTAACGCAAACACTGCACGGTGACATATCATACCTTTCTCAGTTTGGAAGATCTCCTGTCTCTCTTTAACTAGAATGCATAAGGTTATCAGCATCACAACAAAGTGAACACCAATTACAATACCAAACCAAAATAGAAATTCATTTGCGAGAAGGGCTAGCAAAATAATTCTAGGTCCTGCAATGCAGAAATATTTTGTATTAATAAGGTAGTACAAAATATAAAAATTATGTTAAGGATTGACTCGTTAATTAGTGCAAAATGTTACCTATTTGGGAAAGATTTAATAGCGTAAAGAATATTTGCCCTCGACGAGTTAAAGGTGTTAAATTCTGTTCTTCAAGAATGGCTTGCCTATATCTCATATTAGAATAACACAACATGATAATGGCGATAACTCTCCAAATAACATTACAAATGATGCATTCTGATTCAGATATTTCACCCCATCTTTTTGAAAGTACGTAAAGCAATATAGTTAACTGCGGAGCATTTTCCAAATAATTTTCGATAAGTTGTATCAGAACTTGGTCTGAAATATAATTTATTTTATTCGGCATCCTTGGACCGCATGCTTTTCGTAACATTTTAATATACCAAACGATGGGAACAGTTTCTCCAAAACAGTCTTCAAATTGTCTAAAACTTATGATATATGATTTTTTTTAGGATAACAAATTATTGTAATAATTTACGTTTACTTACATTACTTTCATTTTACGCATACAATCGCGAGAATAATTGGATATAGTAGATCTGAAACAATTATTAAGATGTCACTTAAAAAAAATTAATATAATTTTACGTCACTAACGTGGATGAAGTTCGTTCATTGTCATTTAATCGCTCGTTATTTCCAGGTGTACTCTCACCACCAGCATTGGATGTAGTTGGTCTGAAAGAATTATTAACACATTATTTTAAAAGCTTTTTTTAAATTTTATTTTCCTTCACTTACGTGGGTGAAGTTCGTTCATTGTCATTTAATTGCTCGTTATATACATCATCCCTGGGTATACTTAGTCTGAAACAATTTTTTATTAAATTAGATTTATTATAATATACATATAAACTTTTCAAACACGTTTACATTCAAAATTGTATAGGTTGAGGTGGTATCTAGTCTGCATAGCCAGGTTAACTCTAGGCAAACATCCCTAATTTTAACAGACCGTTATGAGCATATATGTATACATAAGTAGAGAAGAAAATATATCAATAGATTGAGACAATTTTAGGTAGGTTCAGTTTTTACGTCAGTCTAAAGTTCTTCTAATCTTTCTAATTTTGCCTCTGTCAGTTTATCACTACTTAGGCTCACTAAGATTATAGTCTAATCGTGCAATTTTTGTGGCTTTTTTAAAAGGAGATTTTTTCTGAATACAATCATGTATCGCATAATATGAAAATTTTGTCAAAATTTGTAAAATTAAGCTTATTCTGATTACGGCCAGACATCACAATTTTTGTTTATCGCGTTATCTGTGAAAACAACGTTGTCATGATACGAACCTGTCAGAAGGTCAATGTTATACCTACTTCAATTTATAACGGATAATTTTGAAAAATACGATGTATTTTGTATATACGAGGGAGCGTTATTATATTCGCGGAATGACCGTGTTGTAGGGGGGTGATTCGGCGCATTGGGGGCGTAGCCTGTGCAGCGACTCATAATTAGTATAAATAGGTACGAAGTTTTATAGTTGCTAGACAGTTAGTCTTTGAGCTATCGTCAACCAAGTAACATAATCAGGAGTGAAAAGTGAAATATGGAAAAAATAGAGTGTTCGCGTGCATTTTTGGACCTCTGTAATGAAGACAAGGATGGTGTATTGAGTCGAATTGTTACTGGAGACGAAACTTGGGTTCATCATTATGAACCTGAGTCCAAACAAGACTCCATGCAGTGGCATAAAAAGGGCACACCACCTCCCAAGAAATTTAAAGTGTCACAATCAGCTGGCCGGAAAATATTACGCTTCAATATTAGAGCGACTAAAAGAAGCCGTTAAAGAGAAAAGACGGGGAAAATTGACGAAAGGTGTGCTGCTTTTGCACGACAACGCGCCGGTCCACAAGAGCCGCGTTGCGTTAGCTGCTCTGCATAAGGTGGGCTTCGAAATTGTGAATCACCCACCCTACAGACCAGACCTGGCCCCGAGTGATTATTACCTGTTTCCGAAAATGAAAAAAGAGCTGCGGGGTAAAAAATTTATTGCCGATGATGAAGTCAAGGAGGCAGTTTCGGCGTATTTTGCAGATAAAGAGAAATCATTTTTTTATGAGGGTGTAAATAAATTAATTGAAAGTTGTGAAAACTGTATCCGTCTTGCAGGTGAATATATTGAAAAATAAAAATAATTTGGTTTTTTTATTTCCACCCCTTATCCCCCATTCCGCGAATATAAAAACGCTCCCTCGTATATCAAAAGTTTGAAGAGCGTAAAAGTACCATTTAATAACACAAATTTCATGTGTGCGTATTATTAGTAATCTAATCTCACTTCAAAATTTTTCATTTCAACTATGTAATTTTTTTCTGAGTGCAATTGTGTATCGCATGATGTGGAAACTTCTTAAAAATTGGAAAAATTAAGGCTATTCTTTTTAGAAAGCAATCTCAATTTTTTATTTATCATACTATCTATGAGAAAAGCCCGTCATCATACATGTACTCACAGGAAATGAGAACATCGTACTTATCACTGCAGTAACTTTCACGGTGATGTTAGGCCAGTATCTGTGACTATAGTAAAAAGCACGATATCTGCTGGCTTGCAAGATCACCTGATTTGACTTCTTCTGATATGTTTTGTGGGGTACTGTTAAAAATAAAACCTATGGCCCTATATATGTTACAGAATTTCAAGAAGCAATACTTGAGGCATCTAACGCCATTAATCCCAATATTATCCACAAAGTAATAAATAGTATTCAGAGACGGTGCGTCAACTTTGCATTGTAAACGATGGTGATTTATTTGAGCAATTTAATATTGTTGTTCATTTATTAAGTATTTAAATTACCATGCGAATGAGTTCAAACCGAGTTACCATATCACCTAACAATTGGTTAAAAAGAATGTTTTCTTAAAAGGGCAAAAAAACTGCATAGTTCAAATGAAAAATTTGAGATGAGATTAGGTTACTAATAATAGGCACACATGAAATTTGTATTATTAAATGTTATATAGTTTTACGCTTTTCAAACTTTTGATATACGTATACAAAATACATCGTATTTTAATTTAAAATTTAATTATCCGTTATAAATTGAAGTAATAACATTGACACTTCTGACAGGTTCGTATCATGACAACCGTATTGTTTTCATAGAAAACGCGATAAACAAAAAGTTTTGAATAAATAAAGTAGTTCTTCTCTCAAATATTTAATATTCGTAAATCAACCGGTTTCGGCCTTAAGCCATTTTCAGGATGTTTGAGTCAGTAGGAAAAAAGTCGTAATAATAGATACAAATTCAATATGCGAAAAACACTTAGCATGATACACATACTACTTTCGGTATATCGGAAGTAAATCATTCGTGAAAATATATTTAAAATCAGAATTATCGATAGTGTAATCTGATAAAATTTTACATTTCGCCTATTACTGTATTCCTAAAAACTTCTAATCAAAACTCTTTATGCCACACCCTGTATATGTAATGCTTGAGAATATTTGAACAAACTGTGCACCATATTCTTTTTCATTAATACTTTTACAAAAAGTAATAGGGCATATTTACAAATAGCTACAAAAATGTCTAGTA
>CM043019.1:36712314-36729123 GCA_023690525.1 Holotrichia oblita | reverse complement strand
CCCGTCCACAAGAGCCGCGTTGCGTTAGCTGCCCTGCATAAGGTGGGACTTCGAAATTGTGAATCACCCACCCTACAACCCAGACCTAGCCCCGAGTGATTATTACCTGTTTCCGAAAATGGAAAAAAGCTGCGGGGTAAAAAATTTACTGCCGATGATGAAGTCAAGGAGGCAGTTTCGGCGCATTTTGCAGATAAAGAGAAATCATTTTTTATGAGGGTATAAATAAATTAATTGAAAGATGTGAAAAATGTATCCGTCTTGCAGGTGAATATATTGAAAAAGAAAAATAATTAGGTTTTTTATTTCCACCCCTTATCCCCCATTCCGCGAATATAAAAACGCTCCCTCGTACTTACTAGTCTTGGGTTTTATATTTTTAAAAAGGGCCTGTATTAATTGAGAAATATTAATTCTGTGATTTTACCTAAATTTTGACTGCCTTGCCATAACATTTCAGGCGTCTTGCTAAATAATCTGGTACTTTTTTCGCGCCAGTCTAATCTAGAAAAGAACAACCCATCATAACCCATCTGACTGAAAATCGATGCCATTTCTCTACTGTGACCAAACGGATCTATTTGCCAACCGATCTTAGTACGGCCGCACTCTCCAAGGGTTTCGTTGATGGTCCTACAATATTTATTAAATTAATTGTGTAAAGATTACAAAGATCAATATCGTCAGATATCTATCTTTTGTGAAAATGTTTGGTAATCAAGTTTGTGTTTTGAAATTTATCTTCAAGTAGGTACATATATATGATGATGATTAGTGGTTGAAGTGTTTACTTTCAAAATAGGAAAGGTAAGATGTTTGTGTTTCTTTATGAGTAGAAAATGTAGCAACAGCCTATTTTAAGCATAATATTTTGCTGTGGTAGGTTTTTGTATAGATATTACCTTAATCCAAGCGTGAATTGATCAATAATCGATTGATAATGAACAGCTGCTTCATCATTCATACTCCAAGCACCGTTGATGATTTCCAAACGTCCACTGTTAACTAACTCTCTAACTAATTCTCTTCGACTTTCACTTTGTTCTTTCCACCATTTGTGGAAGAAAGCAGTCTCCACTTGTATGAATCTATAATCATTGTACGAATTAAACTTGCGATTCAAGATTTTGTCCGGATTCTTACCTTCTGTCTGGATTTTCCCGCAGAGCCAGAATTACTGAATCTATAATGTACTGAACACCTGCTCGTTGGATGTAAGATTCGGCTGAATTTTTTAAGAATTAAATTAATAAAATTAAATTTATAATTAATTATTAAGACAATACCTCCCCAATAATACTGGTCGACTGTTTTTAGCCATCCTACGTCATCGTGGGAATGGGGAACTAGATGCACATTCAATGTATTTGGCGCACTGGGTACACATGACTTAAAATTCAATAATTAAATTACAAAAATATTTAATGTGGTAAGTACGTAAACGATTACTTTTTTTTTAAGAGAGTGATATCTCCTAATTACCAGAATTAGCATTTTATAATAGTTGTATGAGAAATAAAATGTTTAAAGCCATTTTCATATTGTTACAATTTATACCTACAAATAATGTATTAAAACAAACAATGCTAAAACACTGTAAAACAATAATTGAGACCGTTGTATCGTCGTAACAGTACTTCATTACTACAATTATATAGTATAGTACAGATATATTTCGTAGCAGCCAATAATTGAAAACCAAATATACATCGACATTGCAATCAAGCCAACACAAAAAATGCCTGTGGTACTGTGTGACGTCAGTAGTCTTTGTACGTCAATAGTTGGTCGCATTTTCATAAAAGCGCTGAAAAACGAAACTTTAAACATTTATATCTCAATGAATAATAAAGAGATAGCAAAATAAAAAATACGGGTCAGCAGAGGAAAAGTGAAACTTCGCGGCCTTCTACTCAGTCGAGTATTGTCAGATTTATTAACGTTTGTAGGAAAAGGTATTTATCGTAATGAGGAAGTACATTACCTGATAACCACATGTATTTCTGGCAGCCTTTTTATCTGAATATTTTGGTGGCACTCCAAAGGCGAAGCTTATACATAGCAAATTAATTAGTGGAACCCTCATATCCTGCAAAATAATGATCAAATATTACTCTCACAAGGTTAAAAACATGTTATATACCTAATATTGTAAATATTATTAATTGACGTTGATACAGTTCCTTGTTTGATAATATTCCAATATGAATTGCCATGATTGAGATGATGATAAAGATATTATACCTATAAGTACTTACAGCGATGTAGTAGTAGATATTGTACTTCATAAAAATTGAAAAGATAAGGGGAAGAATTATGTTAGATCTTCCTTGTTAGATAAATTGTCAGTGCACTGTTTCATTCGTTTTGAGGTGATTACCACAACAGCTGTTAAATTGATATTAATGCCATTGTAAAATAAAACGTTTTAAAATAAGCAAAGAATTGCATAAATTTATGTAAACCTATTGTATTGTTATTGTTTACGCCAATTAACTTTTATTGGAGTTAATTTTGGCCCACAGGTTAGTGCATGTTGGAAAGAAATTTGAGAATATCTGATTTTATTTAGTACTTTAATTAAGTATGTTTATGAGTAGAGTTACCTATTCCTGTTTACCGATCATAAACGGCCAAAAATTTTAAAATGATAATAAATTGGGATGATTATTATAAGAGGAATTAATAGCTGCTGGTACTAGTACAAACTAAAGTAAGTATTGCATTTGAATGTCTTTAGAAGTGTTATCCTTGATTTTAATTCGGAAAATACTAATATTGGAATAAAATCGAGGAAACTGCAATACAAATAGATTCAAATAGAATAATCACAAAAGCAGAATGAACAATTACGTATCTTACATCGTTTTATATTAACATATATGCAAAATTTGGTCAAGATTAATGTTAATTCGCGTCATACAGAATTTAGATATATTGTTTGAATAAAATTCGGAGAACTACAGCGGTTAAAAGTTCTTTTCTGAAATATCGAGAAAACCCAATACGTCAATTTAATTTCTCAGATTTGTACTTGCTCTTGGGAACAATGAGATGACCGTTACACACGGTACTATACCCATTTTTATTGAATTAATCATGCGGTACTTTCTGAATATACAGTGACGTACGATATATGTGTCTAGTCCGCACAGTTGCAGTTTTTTTTGAAAAATAATAATGGGAAATCAATTATCTGAACTAGTTTTCTTTTTTAAGTTTTATGAAAACGGAGATTTATTGGTTTAAGAAACCATAAAAGAATACTACATTCGAACTGTAAATTCATAATGTAATTGGATTTTATACAAAAAATTAATGTTTAGAATATCAGAGGCTGTTTCAATTCACATTTATGTTATTCCGTTGATGGTAATAAGTGCATAATAATTAAAAAAAACGTAATTTCTTTAGCATTACAATTTGTTTTTATTAAAATAGTAATCTTCAAAGTTTGCCTTTATTCATCTCATCAACTATAAAAATTTGGTATGAGAAGTTTCATCATATACAGATGTTTCATTTAAAACAACGAAAACCGTCAATGCTAGACTACTAACTCATCATACTTTTGTTGAAGACATCATCATTATCATGATGGAATACTTATAGAAAACAATAGAAAAATGTGTGAATTAATCGTCGGCAAACAAACCAAGTCCATCGGTTACGGTTTATCATTGCATCCAATTATAAATCTTTTAATTCCTGATTTATTTCCACTTAGAGGTCAATAAAACAATAAATAATTAAATACCAATTTATTCCATAACATATAATAATATGTTTTCGTTAAATAACTTCTTCGGTGGAAGAAATTGACATTTAATATATGTCAAATTACTAAAAATATAATTATAAATTGCCATGCCTATCAACAAAATTATCTAAAAAACAAAGAATTCATTGATATATCGAATTTTAATTATATTCACAAGTAATAATGAAGGAATAATGATTTAATACAACATTAGAAATCGAAATGATTTGAATTATTCGTATATCAATCTATTTTTTGTCAAGCTCTAACAATTCTGTTCAAGGACTAGGGAAAAACATGGCAAAAAACCTAGTCAAGAGCTTAAAATTAATAAAATTCATGCGTGAATTAAATTATTGTAAATAACGCTTAAATTATCAATATCCGTTCTAAAATTTACCGCGTTTTCATCTTTCTTAATGTATATCATTTCGTAAATTAATCTTTTTTTATAATTATTTTCCTTTTTTAAAATTTTAGTGTTTTGAAAATCAAAATTATGTCGTCTATCTTTAGAGTGCTTAGATAAAGCAGTTTCAGCGGTGACGTTATGTGTAACAGTGTATTGATGGTTATAAATTCGTTTCTTTAAATATTGTTTGGTTTGTCCGATATAACATTTATTACAATCTTTGCAATCTAATTTATAAACGACATTACTTTGATTACCATGTTTAATGGGTGTTTTTAAATTTGTGAATAAATGTCTATTGTTGGTAGGTATGAAAGTTATGTGAATGTCTGATTTTTTTATGTGAATGTCTGATTTTTATTTTTCAGTTTAGACGTTGTATCTTTATTCACAAATGTTCCTACAGATTTGGCATTAAACATTATAAACAAAAAATGGAATTTAATTCAAAATTATACAAATTTACCAAAAATGAATTCATGTTAGCTGCAAAACTTTGCTTAAATTCTACATATTTTCAGTACAATGACACAATATATAAACAAATATTCGGTACAGCAATGGGTTCTCCATTATCTGCTGTTATAGCAAATTTAGTAATGGAGGACTTAGAGCAGGTCTCACTTGACAAACTAAACTGTCATGTGCAATTTTATAAGCGGTATGTAGATGATTGTATATGCTGCATACCAAATGATAAAATTGAACATGTTCTACACACATTTAACACATATCATGATAGATTAAAATTTACTTTTGAAAGAGAAAATCAAAATTCTATAAACTTTTTAAATGTAAAGATACAACATGATAACACACAAATAAAAACAAACTGGTACATTAAAGACACTAGTAGTAGCAGGCATTTAAACTATTTTTCAAACACTTCGGTAAATTTTAAAAAAAGCGTAATTAACAGTTTAGTAGATCAGGCTATTAAATTAGCTCACCCTGATTTTAGAAAAGAAAATTTAAGCAAAGTAAAAACAATACTAGAAAAAAATAGTTATCCTAAAGAGTTTTACAATAAATTAATCACAAAAAGAATAAATAAAATATATAACACAGGTACAAAATCAAATAATAACATATACCACACTATACCATATATAAACAATTTAAGCGACACAATAAAACACGAATTAAAAAAATCAGACATTCACATAACTTTCATACCTACCAACAATAGACATTTATTCACAAATTTAAAAACACCCATTAAACATGGTAATCAAAGTAATGTCGTTTATAAATTAGATTGCAAAGATTGTAATAAATGTTATATCGGACAAACCAAACAATATTTAAAGAAACGAATTTATAACCATCAATACACTGTTACACATAACGTTACCGCTGAAACTGCTTTATCTAAGCACTCTAAAGATAGACGACATAATTTTGATTTTCAAAACACTAAAATTTTAAAAAAGGAAAATAATTATAAAAAAAGATTAAGTAATTTACGAAATGATATACATTAAGAAAGATGAAAACGCGGTAAATTTTAGAACGGATATTGATAATTTAAGCGTTATTTACAATAATTTAATTCACGCATGAATTTTATTAATTTTAAGCTCTTGACTAGGTTTTTTGCCATGTTTTTCCCTAGTCCTTGAACAGAATTGTTAGAGCTTGACAAAAAATAGATTGATATACGAATAATTCAAATCATTTCGATTTCTAATGTTGTATTAAATCATTATTCCTTCATTATTACTTGTGAATATAATTAAAATTCGATATATCAATGAATTCTTTGTTTTTTAGATAATTTTGTTGATAGGCATGGCAATTTATATTTATATTTTTAGTAATTTGACATATATTAAATGTCAATTTCTTCCACCGAAGAAGTTATTTAACGAAAACATATTATTATATGTTATGGAATAAATTGGTATTTAATTATTTATTGTTTTATTGACCTCTAAGTGGAAATAAATCAGGAATTAAAAGATAAGTACATAAAGGTCAAAAAATACATATATTAATTGTATCCAATTATAAATTACAATTGCTCAATAATGCGACACAACATTGTCTACAACATTATCCGTCTTCATATGTATAGAAACGGTGTTGTAACTATATTGTATTGTAACTGTCCCATTTCTTTTTTCATTGATTGTACGTAGATGTTACTGAAGAAGAATATACTTTGCAGTTGCATTGCTCAAATATTTAAACAAATTACGTACATATTACGTTCGAAGCCAATAATAACTCTGATCATATCTCTCAAGTACCAACAGTGTTTATGACCAGCCGAATCGCCTGATTTAAATCTATTGAACACCTTCGAAGTTGTATAGAAGACAAAGAAACCATCAAATATACCCAGGTTGTATAAAATAATAGGAAGTTATTAGAAAAAGAATCCAACCATACTTTATCTGGCTGGTATGTCTCATTTATACAAATACACTTTGTAATTGAAAAATATTGCTAAGAACGTCCCCAAAGTAATTCAGAACAGTTTACAAATAGGAACAAATGTATCTAAACAACTCATTTCAAAATTAGTAACACAATTAAGTTATTAAATCAGATCATTCGAAAAATATTACTATAAGAAAAAAACGGCGAACTAAACTCATCATGCAATTCATTTGTATTATATAAGCCTAACTTACATAGTCCAATGAAAATCCTTTCTAATAAGACCAAATTTGCTGAATTTCGTTTGCGGGAAGCAGAATAATTTACATTTATAGAAGAAATTTTTACCATCCACACGTTTCTGAAGATGTCTTCGGATTGGTAAATGATAGCGATAACCAGGTTTTCGCTGATTTGTAGGTAATTTAGCCTACTTTTTTTAATTTGTTGTCAAAAATGTATGTTTCCATTTAATATTTTCGAGAAAAAACAAAATTTCCGCAAGACTTTAAACAGCGCCCTCTAGCATGCACGTCTCTCATTAGATATGTTTTGAATTTCTAAGCAGCTGTGTCCAACATTTCCAACGAGATTAACTCTGCAAAATTCGGTTCAACAGAACCGAAGCTATAAGCGTTCCTGCAATACAAAGTTTCCCCTCCTCCACTCCCCCGTTATTTGACAAAATACAAAAAAGTTGCCCCATGTAAAATATACAAAATTTTCAGTAAATTCCGATTTTCATATTTATGATAGATCTTGGTCAATTTTGCTTAAAATAAGAATTAAAATTTTTGGTAATCAGTTACGCCCTCTAGCGGTCATCCTACGCGTTTCTAAATAACTTCCAGATGTTGGGGTACTGTAAACTGTTCCTGAGATATGGCTGAGCGACATTCTTAGTTGGCCACCCGGTACATTAAAATACATAATGTTATAATGGGTCTAATTTGTTTCAGGCTAAGTATACCCAAGAATAGTGTAAATAACCAGCAAAATGGCAATGAACAAACTTTAGCCATGTAAGTGATATTGAAATGAAATTAAAAAATTCTTGTAAAGTAATACAGTGAATTCCGTTTAACACGAAACTGACGGGAATATTTTTTCGTGTTAAAAGATTTTCGTGTTGAAGGATATTACAAAAAGTGTATATATACAGGATGAGTCGTAAGGGATCGACCAAACTCTAGGAGTGTATTCTACAGATCAAAATAATGTAAAAAGTCAAATGTTGTTATCCGATTTTTATTTGTTTTCGCGTTATAACGTAATTAAAAATAAACAATATTAAAGTGTTGGTATTCTATTGGTATTATCGTTCTATATGATATATTTTCAAAAATACTGCCATTCATTTCTACATCGTCTACCAAGGGCACTGGTTGCGTTCCTAGTTGCGTCAGGTTGATATTGTCAGCAGCATTCCTAATCTGTTGAATTAATGCATCACAACTGTCCACTTTTACTTGATATACTTCATTTTTGAACCAGCCCCATAAACAAGAATCGAGTGGCGTGAGATCTGGAGACCTAAGAGGCCAACCAATGTGACTACCATGACCAATCCACTTCCCTTAAAACCTTTCATCCAAATGTTGTTTCACCACACGAGCGTAATGTGCAGGCGCTCCATCGTGCTGATACAACATTTGGATTCTGATGTTTGTGGGAACATCCTCTAGCAGTCCGTGCACTACATTTTCTAAAAAACGTAAATAGGTGGCTCTCGTAAGACGATTCTTATGTTAGTTCATCGGTAAAAAGTATACGCGGTACAGAACGCGGATTAGCATTTATACATCGACAAACTTCCATACGTCAACGATAATCATACGGTAGGTATAGGGAACAATTTTTATGATGGCAGCGCCCTCACTATATCAACAATGAAGTAGATGTAGTGACATTAGACGCATGCATATGTACATAAACATGATGACATAAATCTACATTTTTAATTACGCTATAACTCAAAAACAAATAAAAATCGGATAACAACATTTCAGTTTTTTTACATTATTTTCACCTATAGAATACATTCCTAGAGTTTGGTCGATTTCTCACGACTCACCCTGTATATGTACATATACTCAACAAAATTTCGTTTAGTACATTTTATTTACATAGATATGTTTGGATGCCTTTAACAAAAATCAATAAAGCAAAAATATTAACAAAAAGTTACTGAAATTTAATACATAATTTGCAATTTAAAAAAAAACAAATAAAACATTTATTACTTTTTTGAAAAATAATAATAATAATAATAATAATATATTTTTTGTATTGTCCCTTTTAGATAAACAACATTGTCTCATTCGCTTTGATTTCAAACACCATTTTATTGTCGCCGACGCGGCAGCAGTTTTTAGTATTTTGTTCATTCCGAGAAGAGATATCTTTTCGTGTTAAGCGATTTTTGTTTCGTGTTAAGAGAAAAAAATGTATGTAAATACATAGTACTTTTTCGGGACCGCTTTATATTTTATTGTTATTTTTATTTTGTGTTAACTGATATTTCTTCTTAAGCGTTTTCATGTTAAACGGATTTCACTATACCTTAACAATTATTTCAGTTCAACTACATCCAATAATAGTGGTGGTGTGGGTACACCTGCAAATCACGAGCAATTAAATAACAATGAACAAACTTCATTAATGTAAGTGAAGTAAAATTATTAAAAACATTCTTTGAAAATAATTCATTAAACATTGTTTCAGATCACCTTCATATAACAATAGTAGTGATGACAGTACAACTGTAAATAACGAGCAATTAAATGACAATGAAGTAACTTCATGCATGTTAGTGAAGTACAACTAAATTAAAATTTCTGATAAATTAATACGTTAACAATTGTTTCAGTTCAACTACATCCAATAATAGTGATGATGAGCATACACCTGCAACTAACGGGCAATTAATTAACAATGAACAAACTTCATTAATGTAAGTGAAGTCAAATTACTAACACATTCTTTGAAAATAATTCATTAATAATTATTTCAGATCACCTTCATCCAACAATAGTAGTGATAACCGTACAACTGTAAATAACGAGCAATTAAAGGACAATGAAATAACTTCATGCATGTTAGTGAAGTACAACTAAATTAAAATTTCTGATAAATTAATACGTTAACAATTGTTTCAGTTCAACTACATCCAATAATAGTGATGATGAGCATACACCTGCAACTAACGGACAATTAATTAACAATGAACAAACTTCATTAATGTAAGTGAAGTCAAATTACTAACACATTCTTTGAAAATAATTCATTAATAATTATTTCAGATCACCTTCATCCAACAATAGTAGTGATGACAGTACAACTGTAAATAACAAGCAATTAAAGGACAATGAAATAATTTCATGCATGTTAGTGAAGTACAACTAAATTAAAATTTCTGTTAAAGTAATACGTTAACAATTGTTTCAGTTCAACTACATCCAATAATAGTGGTGATGAGGATACACCTGCAAATAACGAGCAATTAAATGACAATGAAAGAACTTCATGCATATTGGTGAAGTAAAATGAATGAAAAAAGTTTTTTGAGATGGTATGTTAATAATTATTTCAGAACAACTTCGTCTCATGATAATGGTGGTACTGAAACACATGGAAAAAGATTCAAGTAAGTAAACCTAAGTTACGACACTATTTTATCATAACAAAAGAATGCATCATATTAACGCGAAGTTTTAGACAATTTATAGATTTTTTAGGAAGAACAGTTCCCATTTTTTGGTATCTTAAAATGTTAAGTAAAGCACACGGTTCAAAGATACCGGATAAAAGGAAGTATATGTCAGACAAAGCTTTGATACAAATTTTCGAAAATTATTTGGAAAATGCTCCCCAGTTAACTATATCAATTTACCTGCTTTTAAAAGCATGGAATGAAGATATAGTACTACTGAACCTACTGTATATCCTTTTGGGCAGAGGTAAATACGTGAAAAATTTAGTATCTCTTTATGTTTATTTGAAATCATTAGCTTGCAGCTTGGTCACTTTGTGTTGGTCTACTGTGGGCTACAGGCAAGCGATTCGTAAAGAACAGGACATATTACCTTTAACTCTTCCATGGAAAATATTCTTTGCGCTATTAAATCTTTCCCAAATAGGTAAAATTTTGTACTAATTAATGAGTGCTTAACATGATTTTTATATTTTGTACTGCCTTATCTATATAAAATATTTTTGCATTGCAGGACCTAGAATTATTTTGCTAGCCCTTCTCGCAAATGAATTTCTATTTTTGTTTAGTATTGTAATTGTTGGTCACTTCTTTGCAATGCTGATAACCTTATGCATTCTAGTTAAAGAGAGACAGAACGTCTGCCAAACTGGGATTGGTATGATATGTCACCGTGCAGTGCATGCATTTATTTACATCTACACGTATGTTAGTATATCGGAAGATGCGAAGTATACAGTTATTATAGTATTTTATGTTGCTATCTTAATTCAAAATGTCTTGATTACCTGCTACATAGCTTCATGTATCTGTATCATTTTGTTTACTGTATGGTTCTTTGGCGCATTCGTTTATTGCTGGATGCTTATAAATGATTACAAACATACAAGAAAAATTTCATAACGGCGACGCGACGTTAAGCTTAAAAGAAGTGTGCAATGAAACCTAAGTAACGAGCTAGTCCTATTATTACGTATTGAGATGACATGTCAAGTAATCTGTGGTTGTACTTCACTGACTACTTACCATATCATCTTAATTTGTGACAGTAGCACCAGTTTCCAAACTTATACACAACAATTCTCTCTGTGATAATAATAATAATCCAAACACTGCACTATACAGAAAAGAAATTATATCCATTCAGTAGGTTTTTATTTATATCACCAATTATGTAAATTCTCTTTTGTAATCAATTTGTTTCGGAAATAAAAGATGTGAAACAAAAACTGATGTGTTACTTTATATTAATTTAGTTTGCATAAACTCTACAGAGAAATAAAATTTCAAGTATAAACATATTGTAGTTAAAGCTTTCTAATCATTTAGGTATATTCTAGTCTATTCTGTATATTCTATAAAATTCAAATAAAGTTGACATCTAAATGTGTAATCCGGGAAGGGAGCATGTACTATACAACAACTGTAACAAAATTTACTTCAGTTTAACGTGTAGTGTGTCTATTCAAATAACGTATTCTCATACAGTTCTAAAGTAAATTTGACGATGTCATCTTTTCAACCATTTGAATTACTTATTCTTTTATGTTATTTATGTTGACAAGTTCTGATCCATAAACTTAACTTTTACATAACCCCACAGGAAAAAGTCAAGCCGGGTTAGACCAGGCGATGTTGCCAGTCACGGAACAGGTCAATCACATCTTATTCGTTGTTCCCCAAATTCACCAGACAGATATTAACGAAGAACTGTTGTAGAATGAATGCGTAACTCATTCTATTGGATCCACAAATTCCTTCTAGTCAGTAAATATGCCTCATATAATAGAGGATTCTTCTCGCAAGAAGTTAAGGTAAATTTGCCCAAAAACATAAGAACCTATAATGCAGGCATATTATCGCCAATCAACGTAGAACTTATTTATTTCTTCACATAGTCTAGAAAAATGTTTCGAAATCAATCGATGAAATTTACTGATTGTTAGTCAAACGGGGGCTGTTTGTTAGTCAAACAACCCCCATGAAGGAGGATTAGATCTATATTTTTCTGAGGCACCTTCCGTCCAAGTCGATCACATTTTTTGTCTGTTCTCTATATTAAACCCCTGCTTGAAGAAATATTTTGTTGCTCCTGGCTGACCGCCCAAATTGTTTTATCCGAATTTTAGATGTTCTTTGGAAATAGTCCTTCTAGTTACTTTTCTAAAGTTAAACAAACAACAAGCTTTAAGACTAACGATAAACAATAGAGGTTTAAAAACTATACTCTACTATTACATAAGTTTATTCATTTGTAGTTGAAGTTTTATCTTCTTTAGATGATGGATCCTCGATCTTTATGGTTTGTATTGATTTGTACCATCATGCATAAAATCTAATAAGACTACAGAACATAAAGCTTACTATTCAGATCGGTATGCCACGGAGATCATCCTTTACTCTTGTATTATTTCTCTTGTTATCAATGACATTACATCTTATATAAATTATTTAGTTATTGAAGATTCGGATCAGCTTTAGTTTGTAGGGAGGCGGTACCTTCCTATTGGCCAAGATGAAAGAATTTTTGTTGTAAGATTATAGGATTAGGAAAACACTTGGACACTTTTGAAATTTCTGTACTGAATATAAGAGGTGTAAAAGATATCTGATTACTATAGACACTATTCTATGGAATGCTCACAAAGATTATGGTTGCGAAAAGAAAACTATTGGCAGGACACCGTTATGTGTAAGTTGCTAGTAAAACCAACAATATCACTAAAACACCATTGATCAAATTATCATGCAAAGAGAAATAGATAGATTCTAGAAGTTTGTTAGAAATTAGTAATGCGAGAAAAAATAATATAATACACTGTCGATACTGTGAACATCGGGTAACGTGAAACTCCAGCTAACACGAACAACCTTTTTTTGAATTGACCTCCGTATAACGTGAACACGGACACATTCGGTAACGTGAATTGCGAGATACACAAGATACAAACAGATGCAGTTTGATTCCAACCTGTGCAAGAGCACGTTTGTGTATTAAAAATGCCTCCTAACAAACCAAAATATTTAACCTGCAAGAAAAAACATATATAATTCAAAAGTTACATAGGGGTGTTACTATGACAAATTTATCGATGAAATATGGGGTGGCCAAATCTACTATTTGTAAGATTAAAAATCAGAGACTAATGATATTAAGTACCGTGTTTGATACTTACACCGGCCCCAGCAAAAGGAGAACTTTAAAAGGTTCTCGATTACCATGAACGGAAAAAATACAACTGGTTTTTGAAGATACGAAACAAAAATATGACTATTACTGGTCAAATGTTGAAAGAAAAAGCAAAATTAATACACTCTCAAATAAAGGAAACAAGTGTAGAATTTACTGCAAGTGAGGATGGTTTCGACGATTTAAACGTCGTTTTGGCATTAGATTCTTGAAAATATCAGGAGAAAAACTTCTGTTCCAACCGGAACTCGTTAATCCCTTCAAGAATCAATTGAGGAACAGAATGCAACAACTGGGCATCAATTTGGATCAACTGTAGAACGCAGACAAAACATTTGTCTCATCTACCGAAAAAACAGCTCCCGGCAGGAAAAGTGAGAAACAACGAATTACGTTTTTGGTATGCACCAACGCTTCTGGAAGCCACAACATTAAACCGGTAGTTATCGGTAAATCAAATGTTCCAAGATCTTTTAAAAATGTTGTGCTTCCTGCGGATTACGATCATTCTAAGACGGCATGGATGACTTTAACGATTTTCAAAAAATGGTTCCATCAGTGTTTCGCAACGCAAGTTAAACGATTTTTAAATGAAAAAGGCCTCCCCTTAAAGGCATTACTCTTACTGGATAATGCTCCTATCCTCCAGAAGATGAGTTAAAAAGTGAAGATGGAGGAATAGTGATCATGTATTTACCACCAAACATCATGCCATTAATTCACTGAAAATTACATTACCGAAACAGCCTTCTAGCCACCATTATAACAAACGATTCTAACGACAATAATTCAATTCAACGGTCTCTGAATCGATGGATCTCCTTAACACACTAGTCCCAGAAGTTATATTCTAAGTTTCTGATGTGCTGAAATGGAATAGTCTCGACCTGAAAGTGAATCTGACGTTGAGGATCTGCAGCAAAACTTGGAAGGGCAAAATTTAAACCAAGTTTTTCCAATTAATGCTCTTAATACCGTTATAGAATGATCGAGAAGTTGTGAAGTTGCCTTTACAGATATTTTAGTACTGCAAAAACTCAAGGAAAAGAAAAAACAATCAAAAATTTCTGATTTTTTTTTATAAAACTTAGTATATAAGTATGTATAAATAAACTGCAATTGAATTCCGTTGCATAATGCATTAAATACTTTGATTATCGAATGTTTCAACTATCATATAACCTACGCATATATATAAAACAAATTGCACTTTCCAAGGACGAACTTCCAGATACAAAGGGTGCTACGCAATCTTTTATTTCATATCCTTCGCCAACATTTTCCTTTGAAAATTTTTCAAGCATTCAAAGATTACAACGAGTATTTAGTTGGATATTAAGATTCAAAAATAATTGTCAAAGGAAGGAAGCAGGTCAGCCAATGCAATCGGGTGCACTGACAGTTTTAGAAATTAACAACGCTTTTAAAGTACTGATAAAAATTACTCAGTGTAATTCGTTTGTTGCCGAAATACAGTTTTTAAGACATAAAAAACTATTAAATTTTAAGAGTCGTATTTTAAATCTTGATCCATTCTTAAATGACGAAGGCATTCTCCGAGTTGGGGGTCGACTACAAAATTCAAATTTTTGTTAAGATAAAAGGAACCCAATCCTGTTGTGCTCCAAGCACCGTTTGACACAACTTATTTTTAAGAACGAGCATTTGCGCTTGATGCATGCAGGTCCTCAACGGATATTGGCATGTTAAGAGAAGTTAGAGACTTTATTAGTTCACTTGTGTAGATGTTTGTCAATGCTATGCTTGCTTGCCTAACTTGATAATGGGAGGCAGGTATGTTCGGTTTTGTTTTTGTTTATGAGAATTAAATTCAAATGACAGAGGTAAAAATGTCAATGTAGAGCAAGTCTTTTAAAATAAATAAAAAGAATGAATAGAACGAATACAAGTAGTTTTTTCACGCAATTAAATAAAAAACGTTACAACAAGAGTATTAAGTAACATAATAGTGTTAAACATGTTAAAGTATAACTAAAAATAAAAACTACATTTTTCAATTACTGTGTGGTTTTCTAACCTGGATTTTAATAAGGTAACTCACTAAAATCGTTCGAAGACTAAGTCGTACCGAGTGTACCTACCTTTCGATAACGTGAACAAAGTAGATTTTATTCTGTTCACAGTGTATTGAGTGTATTGTACGCTATTATATTTTATAAATTATAATTTATAAATTAATGAATAAACAGAGAAAGCTAAAATAAAATAAAAGAAAAGAAAAAAACGGAAAAGCAACAAAATCATTCTTTTATTAACAATTTGTTTAGTATCCTAACAAAATCTTTATAAAAATCAATTTACGTGCAGAACAATTATCGTTCCACTTTAATTATTGTAATGAATTCCTCTTGTTTATGTGATAGAATGAAAATATCAATATAAAAAGCATATCAAACCTAATTATACCATCCAAAATAAATCGTGACTCATAAATATTAAGTTCCGTGAAATATAGAGCTGTCACTTAAATCTGTATACAAATTTGTATAAGGTATTTCTAGTTAATATAACACGTTATCCCTTTAAGCTTCTCTAATGACACCTTGATAAAATAAAATTTTATCGTATCTACATATAATACACCAGTTGTGAAACAATTTTCGTAAAATTATGACTGAACCCATCGCATCCACAACGCGAAATGAAATTGCCGACAACATTGATGAAAAGTATGTATATGTAAAGAATAACCTGCACACTGATCAATTTGTAATTGAATTTTAATAAATTAAGTGACAACTTGGAAGAAGAACCTCGATCATGCTGGAGAACAGTTAAAAAGAAATTTCATTTTGGATGGACATACATTAAACCACCGATAGCGTATATTTGGGATGTCATCATTGATATCAATAGAACAGTGTACTATTTTCTGCAAAGGGAATATGTTATAGGTGGAATTAGTGCTGGTGTAATAATCATTTCTATACTAGCTTCGATGAAATATAAATGGCAAATGTAAGTTACACATTATAGTAAGTATGAATATGAAGTTTCGTTGCTGTATTAGAGACGGCAGAATGATTTGTCAATGAACATTTTGTTTAATATTTACACTACTGACTTAAAGTTCATATACATAAACTATTTTGCTATTAAAGTTTCGATTGTAGTTCTTTTATAATTGTTACTTAGTATAACAGATAACAGATCAAAATTAATACAATATAGATTAATTTCCCCATTTTTAAGTAAACATCGAGTCAAATTTATTTTGCACACTATTGACTCTACCATTCGAAAGGAGAGTAAGTTCACCTGATGAACAAACATTATGTACAACTTCGGATTTTTATCTATCTTTTCCAGTAGAGATATCTAACATTTTC